>JAPDOI010002033.1:0-101705 GCA_029168955.1 Aplectana chamaeleonis
TTCTCTGGCGGGTAAACGATGTGGTTATTCTTCCTATCTCGAAGCCAACGTTTGCCATAGGATCGATGATTCCCGGTCCCAGATAAGTATCGACTGCCAAAGCACAAGGCTTGATTCATTTTAATTTATTTTTATGCCCCTGCAAGACCAACTTCTCTGTCAGCTATGGATATGTGTACCAGACCACTGATGTTGACATTCTTTTCGCACCTATGAGGAAGAAAGCTCCCGCTGTGGCTGATAAGAGTAGGATGAGGTAATGCTGTGCCAACCATACTGGCGATCGGAGACACACCCGATCTACATTTGGAAAGGAAGGGCATTCGATTTTCAAAGGCACTAAATATGTGGCGAAAAAATAAGCCGGTTGTACTCATCCCTGAGTAAAAACAAAAGCAAGCGGAAATTCAAACCTGAACAGATAGGCCACGGTACTATTGCACGACCACCCTCTCTCCTGTAAAGATCATATAGCGTCCCAGAAGAACCCTCCTTCACTGCAACGAACTTTCCGTAACCTTGTTCGAACAACCTCTGATAAAAACTTCTATTAATTTGGTCTAAGCATACGAATATAAATCAGATTAACTAACTTCATGCGGATATGCTATAACACAAGCAATAGAATTTAGCACAACCTTCTCAGCTACCATAAAGTTTAGGAAGTCCTGAAAAAAAAGCACATGAAGAAAGCCCACAACACAAATCCTCCCATCTTCAATTTGTCTGAACCTTTTTCCTTGCTTACAGAGAGTAACTTCAGGTCTGACAACTGAGAGTCAGTGGAGGGAACAGCTCACTGTTTTAATCCAGTGAATCACTCCAACCCCGATACAGGTTAACTGCTGGATACGGAGTTTCAACTCTCTGAGATTACGAGTTCGTAACTTGAAACAACAATGCGAAGGAATACTAGTTGAGACTACAACCATTCAATGTCAATAATCTCTCTACCCTAATAGTGAAGAAGGATTATCGTGGTGCCAGTTTTTAGGCAAAGCAGCCTCTGTTGGAACTGCTTCACAAAGGGGGTCACAGCGCTCTGTTTAGGGACAGGAGGCCCAGAACCAAAATTTCAGTCAAGTCTGAGTTATTAGCTAAAATCTGAAAAAAGAAACTGCTGCGAGGCAGAAAGGATCCAGAGCAGGTGAGAAAACTTTCTCAGAATCGGATCTGCTAAAATGTCCATTTCGGAAGAGGATCGCTTCTTCTTCTTCTTTGCAGCCACAGAGAGGGGTCCCGTCACGGGTTCAGAAACTCGGCCACTAGCGTCGGGTTCATCCGCAAATCCGTTGTCGTCAATGTAGTCGGTCTCATGGGGCAGTTTAACAGGTGCGCAGTAGTATGCCCTTTACCACCGCAACCCGTGCACTCGTCAGGTTTGCTGTTATCGATCCTATGCAGACATGACATCAGCGTGGGGGAATGTCCACAGCGTAACGAGGCAAGGGTGCACCTGGCACGCTTCTGCCAAGTTCCATCTCGGTCTCGCTGACCTTCGGAGGTACGACTCCCAGGATGGAGTTGTATGGCAACTCTGGCTCAAGTGTTCCTTCACACAAATACGGGTATGCTCCGCGCGCAAGAGACAGGGAGGCGTTCTTGTTGTTGTGCTTCGGTCCGTCTCTGCTCATCTACTTTCGAGAGAGCATCGGCGAACGGCTTTTTGATGTACATCTCTCTCTTACTGGGTTTCCAATACTCTTCGCGACAGATGATTTGACTGCTTAACGATGTTCAATGTACATTTGTTGCGCCTGGAGTTGGCAGTGGTCTCCTAACTGGCAATATGCGAGATTCGGCGTGAAAGTAGCTCCAATTGGAGAGCTTTTAGAACAGCCCGTCGCGATTCGCAGAGCTAAATTTTTGGACTTGCTGCAGCTTGGACCAGAAGACATCTCCGACACGATGTGCTGCCACACTGGCGCAGCATACTCCAATGCGGGTTGCACAATAGCCTTAAACGTGGTCAGGATTGTTTCTTTACTGCACCCCCAGGAAGACGTTTCCACCGAGAGCACTGTAGGACGTTGGAGTCTTATTTTCACTACGGCTTGCTTCTTGCAACCAGTTCGTTCTTATGAAACTTCAACGGAGAGATCCAACACGAGTCCGAGTAGCTGGGGGAATCAGGCGGCCGGCAATTGAGTTTCGTCCACATTTCGACCATAGGATGAAGGCACTGTGATCCGCATTGTCAGCTGGAAAAAGAGCTTGGTGACGGATGATTTGGAGGCAGAGACTGCCCAGAGCATGAGGATCGCTTAGAAATGGTTCTGGCCGACTTCTGTGTGGCCTGTCCCATTTGAGGCGGAAATGATACCACGGTGTGAAGAGAGGCCGTTCGAGACCGCTAATCCACCGTTGCGCTCCCAACGGGAAAGAACTCTAGGCCAGATTTTTCTGCTTTATCAAAAGTATTTAGGAGTGGTCGTGATCGCCCGAGCTTCTGCGCTTGCCAGTCTGGACTTGGACGTCTGAGATAGGTGAAAAACAGCCTTTCACTCCCTATTCAAGGCTGCAAGTCAGGAGTCTATTTCAAGGAAGAAAAAGATTAGCAGCCAAACCATGAGGTCATTTTTACATTTTGTTTTTCTTTTCATTGTTTATCTTTTTACATTTTGTTTTTCTTTTTTATTGTTTAAAGGCACTTTACGCGATAAACGTCATCCTCCGAATTTTTCCATGACAAACGCTTCTCGTGGCTCTCCAGAAGCATAACAGCGTCGAAAAAAACGGGACGAAAAGCTACCCAGGAGACGCGAAACGGCTAGAAAAGTGAGGCAAACCCCGCCCCTGTGGGCTAAAGTACCGCCTCTTCCAGCCCCTCGACGTGAACAATGGAACACTCGAAATCGTGAGTTGAGCAGTGGTGGTTCCGATCAAAAGCCCCGTTCTTCCCTTCATTCTCTAAACTTCTCTCTTTACTCAGTCAAAGCTCGCATACATTGGCTGCGTAAAAGACGGAACTTACAAGCCTCTGACAACTCGTCCACCATTTTCCCTAGCTCAATTTTTGAGGGACCATAACTCCATTCCCAGAAAGGTCTTGTACGATTCCAGAAAGCATCATTGGAATCAGAATGGGACCGGTTTCCAAGATAGGCAAAAAAGAACAGAAAAAGCCGAATTTTATCGCGGAACAGTGCCTTTAATAGGAAATATTTCTGTTACACATAATGAGCTTTCGCTAATAAATTTCCGTTTATATGAGGGTTAGGCCGGGATCATACTTCTCGCGAATAGCACGATGACGGTGCAAATCGGGTATACCTATTTTCGGTAGAAAATGCTGTTGTAACCGCTTGGTGGAGGCACAGCATAAAATTTCTGGAGCCGGAGAGGAAGGGGCCGCACCTCCTCGTGGACACTTCACGGTGACACGCCTTACCTTGCGTGGTGCTCGAGGTCTAGCGGGGTTATGTAACCGGACAGGCCCCGGGAGTTGAAAAGAATTGATCCGAAAAAGATAAAAGCTTGCAGAATAGTGCACTGAAGTAAGTAAGCTGTGCTAAGAAAGAGAAAAGACTGGAGTCACTTGCACTCCCACATTGGGGGGGAGCGTCACAAGAACGACGAAAGAATTTCTCTCGATAAAACTGAGGAAGCTTCCCCGCGAATGGGGGGTGGGGCGAATCTCGCACAGGAAATCTTCCATTGTTTTCTCGACTGCTGGTCCTACCCGCTGTGTCGCAACCCAACACCTCATTGTTAGAAGTGATTGATAGAAAGCCAGTGGGATAAAACTCAGGTGCTTTCAACAGTTCCCTGTCCCGCTTAAAGCTGAACTAGGAGCAAAAATCGCGACTGACCTCTCAAACCGGGTTACAAAGAAGGTTCTTATCTTCTCTGCAAAACCTGGACTGAGACGCCATACATCTTATACGTTGCCGGGATAATGACCCAGAAAGCAGCCCGCCCTGCCCGCCCCCAACGAATTGCTTCTTCTTGCTTCTTATCGGCCACATAGAGCTTCTCGCCTTATAGGTGCTAAAAAACGAATTGCTAGACCAATAGACTGAGGCAATTTGACCATCGTTTACGTTTCGGGCTCTGCTTGTTGTTGTTGCCCATCATCCACCATAAACACTGATCCTGGATCCAATTTCCGGCATATTGACGACGTCATCGAAGTTTAAACATTGCTGGGATCCTCTTCTTTGGAGGATCCCTGAGTGGGACGATTTTCCACCCCTTTTCTTTTTTTGATTTTTATTTAATCTTTTTTTTAGAATTTTTTTAATATATTTTTTTTATTTTCTTTATTTTTTATTTTTTTATTCGTTTTTCTTTTTTTTACATTTCAAATACAGTACTGCATAATTAAAGTGACAGGAAATGGGCTACTTCCACTCAGCGGTTTCAGCTTAGAGATCTTCTATTGGCCAGAGGAGTGCGTTGGCCTTCCAGAGAGCAAGAGAACATGTGGAGGTGTACTCTGTGTGTTCCTCAAGCCCGCAGTCTGGACAAAGTGGATTATCTGCTGCTCTTTATCTTACATGTAGATACCATTGCGACTTTGAATAGAAACCGCTCCGGAGCTGGAGATAGCGCTGCCCGGACTTGGTCTTGGCAAAGTCTCCTCCTCCTTAGCAATCTTCGGCGGCTTGGTCCACTTAGCAAGGGGAGTTCATAGTAACCAGGAACTCCTTAACAAACCCCTCTTTGCACGCACTTCTTTGCGGATGCTTTCCACGTTTCCTAAGGCCTGACCAATATTGGCTTGATCGTTCTGACATGCTTTCCTGATCTGTCTTGGCGGTTCCGATTTCTTCATCAAGTGTCGTGTGAGGGATGTTCTGGATCAAGTGCCGCAACCGTTCGATATTAGAAGCGTCAATCACCATCTCGTTATAGAAGCGCTTTGACTGGCATGATTCCGTCTCATTGCTGAGGTGGAGTGAGTGCCAGCCATCGCCGGAGGCTTCCCGTCGCGGTCCTCAAGGCTGCATTTGACACGCTATGTAACCGGATCCCAGTGAGTCGACGCAATGAGCGGGCTCCAGGCTGGAGCAGCGTAGGACATCTGGATTGTCCGGTGGCGCGGTATTAGGTCAGTGTCGAGCAGCTCTTTGCTTTGTCCCCAGTTTTCTTCCTGCCAACGCTTTCAAGAGATTCGCTCTTTTAAGCCGTCTTCTTTGCGAACATCTTCCGCATGTAGTCGACCCGTCATCATAGTGTCGAAATGGTAGCCGAGAATTGTCGGATTTCTTTCGTGTGTGATCTGCAACCCATTTATGAACACTTTTGTGGTACATATCTCAGCTTGAGCAGAATGTGTTGTTAGAAGAGATAGACAGTGGTCTTCTTCAACGATAGTTGAAGATGTAGATCTTCCGGAGCCTTTGTTAGCTTCAGGGAGGTATTCATTCAGACGCTTTTCGCAAGTTTCAATATCTGGATGTGACGCCACCCAGTGTTAGGTCATCCGCATAATCCCGACTAGACGTGTTTGTGGAGTGGGGAGTGCCGGGAGATCTGCTATGTAGAATGAGAACAGAGGAGCGGAGATAGAACTGCACCTTGCGGTACCCCGGAGGCGCACCAATCTTACTTTCCGACATACTGGCCTCTATCTAAACTCTGTCCGTATTGTTCTGCCTTTCAGGTAGCTGGAAATCCATCGGGCTAAACCTCTCGGTAGGGATGACTCGGCAAGCTTTTGACAAAGGATGGAGATAACCACAGTGTCATATGCTTTCTTCAAGTCGAGTGCAACCATAATTGAGCGGCTAGGCGGTCTCTTCTCATTTAACCCATCCGTGATGAATCCGGTCAATTCGACCAACGCTGAGGTTGTGGAGAAACCTTTCCGAAAACCATTCTGCCATCCAGGGATTTGCAGGTGCGTCTCCAGTGTAGGAAGAATGGTTCTTTCAAAAGTGCGTGTCATAGATGAAATGATCGAAATGGGCCTGTAGCTGTTCAGATCTTCTGCAGGTTTACCAGGCTTCAGGAGTGGGGAAATTCTCGCCTCCTTCCACGACGCCGGGATCAGTCCAGTTGACAGGGTTCTGTTGAAAAAGGGCTCTAAGGCACTCCCGAAAAATTGGTCCTGAATGCCGAGCATTACAGGGGCCACACCACTTGTATCCAACGCTTTAGACGGCTTGCATTTTTTCAAGGCGGCGTCGATGAGGGCTGTCGAAATGATGGGAACGTCTTCTCTCGGAAAGTTTTTGTTCCATCGGAAGGTCCTTCGTGACGACTTCATGCTTTTATGAAGGCATGGCGAACTGAACTGTTTGCATAAAAGGTTGGCCGCATTCTTGTTTTTCAACGGTTTGCCCCTATGCAAAATTTGGATGGGATTGGGTTTCACTGAACGGCCATCCAGAGCCTTCATGGTTGCCCATAGCTTCGAAGAGTTTGTACGATGATCAATGCCTTCCACGAAAGTTCTCCATGTCTGCTGTCGGTCCTTCCTCACTTCATCAGCGATTTCTGTTCAGCTCAGGGATTCTGGTGCTGGTCGGGTCCGTTCTTCTGATCGAGTCTCTCTCACATATGAGGTCCTTAGCGGTGTCCGAGAGTCCCGGCATAAAAGCCTTACGTCTGCCCTTAGGGATAGCTTGTGACGTTGCTGTCCTTACGGCCGATGCGAGAAATCGATCCATTTCCAGTGGAGTGGCCCGGAAGTCGAAATCCGCCGATTGTTGTTCCAGCACTAACAGAAATTTGGGCCAATCCGCCTTTTTGAAGTTCACGAAAGTGTTCCTCGGTGACGAAGATATAAGGGCCTCGCTTCTGAACTCCATCAGGATAGGAATATGGTCACTTGCGCCTGTGTTAACAGTGTCCCAAACTGCTGACGATGCTAGGTCCTGTGAGCACAGCGAGAGGTCCGGTGACGAGGGTCTCCCATACGTCGGCTTCCTAGTAAGGTGATGGGCATCATTGAGAATCACAAAATTCGACTGCGCTATCTCCTCCTCGAGGTCTTGTCCACGTTGGTCCTCTTCACCCTCTGACCATAGAGGACTGTGCGCATTGAGATCTCCCATGACGACTGTGGGTTTCCGCATGTCAGGAGTGGGCGATAGACAGCTCGTATGCGGGTGGGCATGAGGACCTAGGCGGAGAGTAGAGATTGTGAATGTGCACAGATCCAGCCTTCGTTTCCACAGCTAAGGAGATGCATTCCGTCGTACCATCTCTGGTTCCTGGAGTGATCACACTGCACTGTAAGTTGTTTCTGACCAGAAAGGCCACACCTCCTCCGGAACTCGTTCGGTCATTTCTCAGGCATGTGTAGCCTCGAACCACCGGTGGTCCTTGATTGGGATCCAGTTTAGTCTCTTGAAGTCCCACAATGTCAGCTCCCATGCGGTGTGCGAGAGCTTCTAGTTCCGCTAATTTGTTGCGAAAACCATTTATATTCCACTGGATCATCTTTAGAGAGTCGGGACTTGAGCGCAGAGGTTGATATGTCGGTACGGAGACGCAGTTAGGGCACACGTATGAGCTCTCCGCATCCTTGAAGGACTTGAGACCGGAGCATTTCTTCAAATGAGTCCATTTCCTGCATTTGCTACATTGAACGCTCCCTGCAGCGGCTGAGGTCCCACACTGGGTGCAGGGCCATCGAAACCGGCGAGGGGGTCCAGGGTTTGCTTCGATTCCGGCACGGATGAGTAGACAACGGATCAGCAGCGCCGGGTTATGCTGACCCGCAACCGAAAAAATTGGCTCCAGAACTCGTGAGAAGTGAATTCTGGGAGGTATAGTTGAGGATCTTTGACTTCGGAAAGATGGCGGCCATTGTAGACGACTTCTTCTTCCGCGTACGCTCTTGCCAAACGAGTAGGCGATCCTCCATAAGAGCACGTTTCGGCTCTCATCATGCTCGGCGGAGGGGGGGGGGGAGGCCGAGAGCATTATCGTGAAAACACCGTCTCACAGTATTCCCCTCGAATGAATGATGACGACCGAATCAGTGGCCGTACTCATGAAACTGCAGGCACGGGAAGGGGGCGTCACCTACCCGCCCGGCGTTTGGAAACCAAAGTTGTGCCTCCCGCCCGAAACGTCAATAGTGGCGGCCCCTCTTCGTCCCCTGTGAGAGCAGAGGCAGGTACGAATAGCCACCCGCAGAGACGGAGAGGAGAACGCCGGATGCGAGGCTGAACTCTCTCAGCTCCGCTAGCAATGCATTTCGGGTGGCCAAGGAATACCCGCCCTCAGCTCTACGGGTGGACGGGTAGAGCGCGCGCTGCTTGCCAGGACACATTGATCATTTTCTGACACATGACATCTTCTTCTCCTTCTTTGCAGCCACAGAGAGGGGTTCTGTCATAGGTTCAGAAACTCGGCCACTAGCACTGGGTTCGTCCACAGATCCATTGTCGTTAGTAAAGTCGGTCTCTTCGGGCAATTGAACAGATGCACAGAAGTATGCCCTTGACTACCGCAATCAGGACACTCGTCAGGTTTGCTGTAGTCCATCCTGTGCAAATATGACATAAGCATGGGGGAGTGTCCACAGCGTAACGATGCAAGGGTGCACCTGGCACGCCTGCCAAGTTCTATCTCTGTCTCGCTGACCTTCGGAGGTGCGACTCCCAGGATGGAGTTTATGACAACTCTGCTCAAGTGTTCCTTCACGAATCGGGTATGCTCCGCGCGCAAGAGACGGAGGCGTTCTTGTTGTGCTTCGGTCCATCTCTGCACATCTACTTTCGACGGAGCATCAGCGAAAGGCTTTCTGATACATCTCTCTCTCACCGGGTTTAGTCCTCTTCGCGATGGATGATTCGGCTGCTTCACGATGTTGATGTACATTTGTTGCGCCTGGAGTTGGCAGTGGTCTCTAACTGGCTATATGCGAGCTTCGGCGTGAAAGTGCTCAATTGGAGAGCTTTCAGAACAGCCCGTCGCGATTCGCAGAGCAAAATTTTGGACTAGCTGCAGCTTGGACCAAGACATCTCCGACACGATGTGCTGCCAGACTGGCACAGCATACTCCAAGGTTGGTTGCACAATAGCCTTATGCGTGGTCAGGATCGTTTCTTTATTGCATCCCCAGGACGTTCCACCGAGAGCACGCAGGACGTTGAGTCTTGTGTTCACTGTGGCTTGCTTCTGCTCAGTGTTCTTATGAAACTTCAAAGAAGGATCCAACACGAGTCCAAGCAGCTTGGGGAATCGGGTGGCCTGCAATTGAGTTTCGTCCCATTTCACCATAGGATGGGCACTGTGCTCTGCATTATCAGTGGAAAAAAAACGGTGACGGATGATTTGGAGGCAGAGACTGTGAGCATTTTGCGATCGAAGAAACATTTCAACTCGATCAAGTAGTCATTGATCTTACTGGCGGCTACCTTAAAGGCAGGGTTCGCGTTAAAAACGACTTTTGAGCTCTCTCTATGAGAATGTAGATTTAGTCATCACAAAAGTAAAAATAAGTGAAAAAACCCGGAAATTTCCGGGGAAAACGCTCGAAAACAGGGAATATCGGTTAATTACTGGTGTCGGCCGGCCCCCTAATCAACGCGATTTTCCTTAATGCTTGTTTATCCGCCGTTTATTTTGCTGGTAACGCAATCAGTAGTCACCACAAATGCTCAGAAATCACTTCAGACGCAAAATAAAAGTTATCAAGACAGGCTATTATAGAAGTCTCAATAATTGGAGGCGGGTGGACACCAAGCAATAACTTGTTCCGGATCGATTTTTCTGCAACTTTTCACATATTTTCGTATTTGTGATGGCCAGATCTACACTATCATGAGGATAGCCCAACTACCGTTTTTATCGCGAACCCTGCCTTTAATGTCACGAACTCAGCACAGAATAGTAATATCATCCGCATATGCAACGACCTTTATGTCTTGAGGGGGAACGGGCAGATCTTCTTGATATAAACTGAAAAGTGCAGGCGATAAAACTCCTCCTTGAAGGTCACCAGCGGCGATGGGGATGCTATTGGAAACATGTCCCTGGAATAGCACATTTGCCCGACGTCCTTTAGTGAAGGCAGTTATCCACCGCTTCTGCCATGGCTTAATGGTAGACTTCAACAGACTCTCTGATAGTAGGCCAAGATTGACAGTGTCAAATGCCTTTGTTAAGTCGAGGGCCACACCAACAGTACGTTGGGGTTTCATGGCATTGAAGCCGTCCAAAACATAGCTCACAATTTCCAGCAGGGCCGTAGTGGTGGAATGTAGCTTACGGAAACCATGTTGATGCTGTTGTTTGCTATTATGTTCGGCAAGCTCTTCCACAGCCAATTTTTGCGCAACTTTGGCAATAGGTGAGAGAATACTGATTGGCCTGTAACCTTTGCCGTGGATGGTGATTTACCCGGCTTCGACAATGGGATGACGCGTGCTACTTTCCAATCTTGAGGTAATGTACAGGTGCGAAACTATGTATTAATGACGTCGGCGAGCAGGGGTAGTAGTTCATTTGGCAGTCTCTTTAGTACTGCTGGGCTCAAACCATCTGGCCCTACTGCCTTTGAGTTACTCATTTCCTTGATAACCTTCTCGACCTGAGCGGGCGTGACTGCATCATCTTCAGCCATGAGTGGCAATTTACAGAGTTCCCTAACAGTTATTCTATTCTGCTTCTCTTTTTGTTCTAGTTATGAAAAAATGCTTCCCAAGAGCATTTGCGGCCTCTTTCCCTGACTTGAAGACTCCGCCGTCGAATTCAATCGTGGAATTGTTGGCGAAGGTGAACTTTCCCGAGATCCTTTTCAAAGCCTTCCGCGTTGCTGCAGCATCACTCCTGAAGTTCATCTTCTCAGTGAACTTCTCCCAAGATTCTTTCTTGTGCCTATCAAGGTCCATCCTGATCTCATTATCCAGCTCGGCAATGTCTGGGTCAAGATGATCAGCAGCTCTCTTTGCGTCCCTTGTCCTTATCTTCTGCAATGTCTCCCTTGTGACATTGGGAAAGAAGGTCTTTACGCGGCCTTCAGCGATCGCAGCTTTCATCGCCTTCCGGATGGCATCAGAGAGGTGGCGCTCCTTCTGGTGTACATTGCCATTCCACGGATATTCGGCCGCTTGGCGGTGTGCAACCTCCCTGAACAGGCTCCAGTCTGCAAGGCCTAAATTGAGATAAGAACGATGACGAACACCTGTATAGGGAGCAAGAGAGCTAGAGAGATCGATATTGACAAAGACCGAAATGTGATCACTGGAAAGAGTTGTGGATGTAGACCAAGAGCAGGCATTAGAGAGATTAAAAGAGACAAGGGAGATGTCTGGGCTGGAGGATCGACCGTAGGCAGGGAGACGAGTGGGCTGGCCATCGTTAAGGATAACCAGGTCGCACTCATCCGCCCATTCTTCGACGTCATTTCCTCTAGCATCAGAATCGAGCGACGAGCAGAACGTGTGAGCATTGAAGTCACCCGCAAAGACAATTGAGGGAGATAGAGAGCAGTCATACAGCTGCTTGAGTAGAGGGATAGGGTTGTAGGTTGGTGGACAGGATGTAGGAGGAGGAATATATATATTGAAAAGAGAAAGTGGAGTTTTCAGAGGTAGATGGATGGGGATGTGCTCGAGAGTGCCATCCACTGGAGTGTTTGGAATTATGTGAGAGGGAAGAGAGGACAGAACAAAAGTAGAGACTCCGCCTCCCTGAGATGACCTAGGATTATGATATGCAGTATAGCCCGGGATGTTTGGATGTCGAGATGTAGCAGAGGGAGAGAGGTTGGTTTCCTGAACCATGATAACATCCGGGTGATGAGTACGGGCGAAGAGAGATAATTCAGAAAGCTTGGCGCGAAGGCCGTTGAGATTGATATATACAATAAAGAGGGGGCGGTTGGTAGATGAGGAATTTGAGTTACTGGAGGCGGAGCACACAATACAACGAAAGGAAGAATCGTGGTGCCTCACAGAACTGAGACCCGAACAAGAGAAGTGCACCCACCTTTGGCATCCAAAACATTGGACGCTGGTTCCATACCAATTGACATCTCTGTCGCTTGTGGCACATGGGTACTTCTTCTTCTTCGCGTGTCCTGGATTCCTTTCTACGCCGGCCATTTGTAGAAGAATCCTCAGGAGAGCTGCAGCCAGCCAGCACCTCTCCCATGACAAAAACCCTCTCCGCGGAGGGATTGACGTCGGTTTGCACAGAGGTGATCTTCTTTCCTCCACACTGCCACGGCACGAACGTACGACATCTCGGCAGCTGACACATGACATCGACGTCGCAATCAGCCGCAACTCGACACATGACATCGACGTCGCAATCAGCCGCAACTCTCTCCGTCCACCCGCTGGGTGACAAGGAACCTTCCTGCCTACCCGCCAGGTAGCCGAGAATCTTCCTGTATACCCGCCGGGTACGTTGATTGAGCATTAGACCCTCCCGGCCGCTGGTTCATGAATACCACAGGTCTATTCTCTTAGGGAACTTCCCCACCATTGTGTGAGGTAGGGTTATTTACGCAGCATTTTTTTTTGAGAATAAGGAAAGCGAATCAGATTATCGGATTTCCGCAGAGTTGCAACGAAACCTACAAAAAAAATCTACGTACCATTTTCCCCTTATCATCTTCCTCGGTATGATGACGAAGCAAAAGGCCACGCAGGTGTTCATAAATGACAAATTGTATCATCGTTTCCGATACTCCAGCGTATGACGCAGTCACCCCCTGAACGTCGACAAAATAAACAAAACAATAAAAAAAATATTAAGAATTATAGTCAAGTCACGATACCTTGTAGAAACCCTTGATTCCTTCGCGTCTATACACTCGCCGAATCATGCCAGGGATGCTGCTCTTCCCTTGATATAACTGCAACCTTGTTTTGACTAGCCATATAGGATTAACAGCAGATGCGGCAACGAATCCTGAAAAATATTTGAGTAAACATCACTCTCGACAACGCTTTATATTATCCTGGAAGAACTCTTTCAAACTTTTTGTCACCGCGAAAAATCGTTAGTAGCCTTCAAGAACGCCGCGAGTGGTAACTAAAGAGCGCGGCACCTTCGCTAGTCGGTCGCTGACGCGTTATTCTTAATCTCTGGTTCGGAGGCAAATTTACTCTGTTCCTTCGCGCGCTCGTGCGAAGTGAGGGTAGAGGCAGCGAGAAAGTATGGGGAGAAGGAGACGCAGCATACACGCGCAGAAGCACGCGATGAACGGAAACAAATTTCACTCCGAAACAGAAGATATGCTAGTGTCATCGCGCTTCCCGTTAAGCGTGATATTGGAGCAACGTATCGTCGCTATTCCTTACGTGTCTACATAACAGCTACAGCACATTCGCGTCGTTGTGTATTTCTAATAGGGGCGAGTCAATCGTGGCGACGGGAATTATGAAAAATTCCAAATGTTCGTTCCCCTCTTTCCTGACGCGACGCAAAAATGTAAATATTCATTAAAAGACTTGCGATTCATGCTTTTCCCCATTTGATTCTAAAGCTATTTATAGAAAACGTCCAATGGTTCGTTGGGTTGGAACAATCCGCGTCTCTGTGTATCTATGTGAACGGGCCCCTTTAAACATTATTCCATGTCAACCGTTCAATAGTTAGCAACGTTAGTGAATTGATAAAAGCTATCACGTACATATAATCACGGTATAACCAAAGCTCGTAGTAAAGGCGCCAAAAAGTTCAGTTAAGCCTAACTGAATCCATGTTCTCAAAGAAGTAAGCCGAGCAGCACATATTTCATATGTACGTGTTGTGCAATAGTGACCTAGGCTAAGTGAAAAAAGTCAGCAAAAAAACATGATCAGTTGAGTTTACTCAGTCAGATCTGACTGACTTCTTGGCTAGAGAGGAGAGAAACAGCGTGAAAGGTCAGGAGTGCGCTCGCGACTTTTCTGACAAGGGAAGTGTTTAGAGTGGTAAACGCATCTGTGAAAACGACTAGTATCGTTAGTATCTCTTGTGGCTCAATTGTAAAAATACGTAGTATCCCGCCCCGAGCTGCAGGTTCCAAGAAGTTATAAGCGTTTTTTGAAGCTTCCCAGAAAGGCATGGGTACCCCATCAGACATTTTTTTGAATGTTTCTAAAAATTTTCTCTGATTTCGCTCAAATTTCGTAGAGGTATTTTAGGGTGGTGAACACGAATCCAGAGTCCGTTTGTCGAAATTCTGGGGTTTACTGTAGGTTACGGTAGGTACCATGTCATTTAGGGAGCAAAACCTACTTACAGGCCACAAAACGGCCAAAGTCTCACCGTCGACTGCGTACCACGCGCTGTGCGACCGCACGCGCGTCGGAAGCAGACGAGTTTTGGCCGCCGCGCGACGAGTTTCGGCCGCCGCGCGGAGGCCGGAACGTCGCGCGGCTGCCGGAACTCGTCGCGCGGCTGCCAAAACTCGTCTGCTTCCGACGCGCGTGCGGTCGCGCAGCGCGTGGTACGCGGTCGACGGTGAGACTTTGGCCGTTTTATGGCCTGTAAGTATTTCGAAAAATGCAAACGGCGTCAAATTCGTATTCTCCGTCCCGAATAACACCCGTAAATTTTGAGTAAAACCTGAGACTTTGACCAAACTACCGTATACCCACCGTAATCTACCAAAAAAATTAACAAACGGACTCCAGATCCGTGTTTAGCACTCCAAATAACCCATAGAGAAACATTTTGAGCCATTCCTATCGCAGCGTTCCGTAAATCGTCGAAAGTCGCGATTTGCCATCAAACTTTCGCCCGATGGGAAGCTTTGAACGAATCGAGTAAAAAACTTGGGAAAATCGGCAAGGAAACCCTAGATTCGTGATAAGCGCCCCAAAACCACCCTGAAAAAACCTTAAGTCAAATCTGGAACATTTTTCTAAAACGCTTCGAGAGCCCTCTAATTGGTATGAATAAACGCCCAACTGAAAATCCGTACAAGTCCAAAACGCTATCAGTCTGAACAAAGTTTGGGAAATGTGTCTTCATCCAAATTTCGCTCAGGGGGGGGTAGAGTTTTGGGCACTGAACACATTTATCAGGTCCGTTTCTAGATTTTCCGAAGACAAGTGCGTTTTTGGAAGTTACAAAAAAGCACAAAAAAACTTTTTAAGCTTGTAACTTGTTGCAATCTGCAGCTCGGGGCGGCATACCGCACAGCTTCACTATTGGGCCACAAGAGACTAACGACACAAGTCGTTTTCGCATATGCGTTTACCACTCTAAAAACCCTTCCCTTGTAAGAAACAAGGAAGTAACTTAATAATTCAGCAGATATATTGGAGTCCACCAAGAGTGTCTCATTTACTTATCAATGAGAAGCGGCCTATTGGAGATCAATGAACATGAAACTCGTTGCAGCACAACCGCTCTCGCTCAATCGGTTTCAAGCGTGCTGGTATGGGATTCATGCACATTGATCCCCAGCCGACCGCTTCTTATTCATAAGTAAATGAGACACTCTTGGCGGACTCCACTATATATCGGCCTATGAATGCATCAATTCTTCTCGATATCAGCTTCCACGAGCTTCCATTTATTGAGAAACGGAGTATGGACTTGGTCGATTAATGAATGACCACGTACAGAATAAGGGCCGGTTGGTCTTATCATTACAGGTATTATCATGTTCTCATCATCATGGAATTGCCAGACTGACCACTTGAATGCAATCTACTGCTCGATACGATTCCGGACTCGTCTGAGTCCTGTCTGAATCATTTCGGGCTCATCTTATCATCTACACAGAGGTTGCAGGCTGAGCGGCTGGTTTACTACGGGCCTAAGAAAAATGAAGCACATGGAGGTTAATGTCTTCATTCGCATAAACCTTCATTCGTGACAAATTCACAATTTAGCAACGGTCCGGAGGATAAGTAGAATGGATAGCACTGAGGCTAAAGAATGCCTTAAAAATGCAGACTTGAAATTTCTAGGAATGCCATTTCTAACCTCTTTCACTGAAAAATGAGTATAGTGGAGTCCACCAAGAGTGTCTCATTCACTTATCAATAAGAAGCGGTCGGCTGAAGATCAATGTGGATGAATCCCATACCACGTTCGTGCCGTGGCTGTGTGGAGGAAAGAAGATCGCCTCCGTGCAAACCGACGTCAACCCCTCCGAGAAGAGGGTTTTTGTCATGGGAGAGGTGCTGGTTTGTCATGGGAGAGGTGCTGGTCGGCCGCAGCTCTCCTGAGGATTTTATTACAAAGGGCCGGCGTCGAGAGGAATCCAGGTCCAGCACGGAAGTATCCATGTGCCACCTGCGGCGAGGATGTTACCTGGCATGAAACAAGTGTCCAGTGCTTCGGATGCCAAAGGTGGGTGCACTTCTCCTGTTCGGGCCTCAGTTCTGTGAGGCATCATGACTCATCGTTTCGTTGTGTTCTATGCTCTGCCCCCAACAACTCTGATTCCTCAATTACCAACCGCACCCTCTCCATTGTTCACATTAATCTCAACGGCCTTCGCAACAAGTTATCTGAACTCTCTCTATTCGCACGTTCTCATTGCCCGGATGTTATCATGGTTCAAGAAACCAAGCTCTCTCCATCTACCACTTATCCCCAACCCCTAACATTCCGGGCTACACCGCCTATCACATGCCAAGGACAGCTCTTGGGAGCGGAGTGTCTACTTTCGTGCAATCTGCCTTACCTTCTCATATTATCCCTAATACTCCTAAGGACGGTACTCTCGAGTACATTCCTGTCCACCTCCCCCTCAAAACCCCTTTATCTCTATTCAACATATATATTCCTCCTATATCATCTTGTCCCCCCTCTTATAATCCCTATTCCCCTCCTTAAGCAGTTGTACGACTGCTCACTCTCCTTCAGCTGTCTTTGCGGGTGACTTCAATGCTCACACGTTCTGTTCCGCTCTTGATTCTGACGCCAGGAAGATGTCGAAGAATGGGCTGAGGAGTGTGACCTGGTTATCCTCAATGATGACCAGCCCACTCGTCTCCCGGCCAACGGCCGACCTTCTAGCCCAGATATCTCTCTTGTGTCATCCAATCTCTCTAATGCTTACACGTGGTCCACCTCCACAACTCTCTCCAGTGATCACATTCCCGTCTTTGTCTATATTGATCTCTCTGACTCTCTTGCCCCTTACTCTGGTTTTCGTCATCGTACTTATCTTAATTTAGGCCTAGCAGACTGGACCCTGTTCAGAGATGTTGCACTCCGCCATGCGGTCGACTTCCCATGGAATGGTGATGTTCATCAGAAAGAGCGCCATCTAATAAGTGCCATCCGCAAGGCCATGAAAGCAGCAATTCCTGAGGGTCGTGTCAAGACCTTTTTTCCAAATGTCAGCAGGGAAATACTGCAGAAGATAAGAACCAGAGATTAAAGAGAGCCGCAGACCATCTAGACCCGGAGATTGCTGTGCTGGATAATGAGATCAAGCAGGATCTGGATAAGAACAAGAGGGAATGCTGGGAGAAGTTCACTGAAAAGCTGAATTTCAAGGCGGACGGAACTACGACGTGGAAAGAGTTGAGGAAAACTTCCGGAAGGTCCGCTCCCCCGATGAGCTCCGCTATTGAGTTCGAGGAGAACGTCTTCAAATCAGGGAAAGCGGCTGCTTACGCACTCGGCAAGAATTTTTTCATCACACGTACCAAGCGAGGCGTGCAAAACAGAGTCACGGCTAGAGAGCTGAGCCGGTTGCCGCTCATGAACGCATCTGAGGCCTTTACTCTCACACAAGTAGAGAAGGCTGTCAAAGAAATGCGGAATTCGAAGGCTATCGGACCTGACGGTATCTCCCCAGCCATCCTGAAGAAGCTTCCCACGGAACTCTACCGATGCTTGCAGATATCATTAACACTTCTTTCCGGACCTGCACTCTACCCCAAGCTTGGAAGACAGCCAATGTGATACCGTTGCCAAAGCCAGGCAAGTCCCAAAGCACGGCAAAGGGCTTTCGACCAATAAGCCTGTTATCGCCCGTCGCTAAATTAGCTGAAAAGTTGATCGTGACGGACCTGGCTGATCAAAATGAGCGACAGCAGCATCAGCATGGGTTCAGGAAACTTCACTCCACTACTACAGCTCTAATGGAGATCGTGAGCTTTGCGGTCGATGGGTTCAACATGAGAAAGCCCCTGAGAACGGTGGCCGTCGCCCTCGACCTGAGCAAAGCGTTTGACTCTGTTAACTTGGGACTGCTGTCCGAGAAACTGCTCAAGTCGTCGCTACCATCATGGCAGAAGCGATGGATTGCAGCGTTCACTAAAGGCCGCCGTGCTAAGGTTCTGTTCCAGAATCATGTATCCGATAGCATTCCAATAGCAGCCGGTGTTCCGCAAAGCGGAGTGTTGTCCCCTGCCCTATTCAACCTGTATCTTGAGGACATTCCCGAGCCTCCCAATGATGTAAGGATTGTTATGTATGCCGACGACATCACCATCATGTGCCAGGATCGTGACCTGCAGGTAGCCGCTAACAAGATCAGCGCCTATCTCGTCGAGTTGAAGCTCTTCCTCTATAAAATGATGCTCACAGTCTCTGCCGCAAAGTCCTCTGTTTCAGTGTTCACAACAAACACCAAGGAACACAGTGCCCATCCAGATGTCAAATGGGATGGTGACCTGTTGCCAGCAGCAAAATTCCCCAAGCTGCTTGGCCTTATTCTTGATCCCTCACTGAAGTTCCACAAAACGCGGAACGAGAAACAAACAGTCGTCAAGGCTAGGCTTAATATCTTGAGAGCTCTCGGAGGAACATCATGGGGAAGCAGCCGAGAGACTATATTGAGAACCTACAGAGCAATACTTCAGCCGGCTCTGGAATATGCGGCACCAGTGTGGCAGCACCTGGTGTCTGACAGCTCCTGGAATAAGCTGCAGCGTGTACAGAATGCTGCGCTTAGAATTGCTACCGGTTGTGCAAGGAGCTCCCCGGTGGAGCATCTTCACGCGGAGGCCTGCATATTGCCGGTCAAGGAGCATTGTGAACTCCAGGCACAGCAGATGTATATTAATGTTCTGAGGCAGCCGAATCATCCGTCAAAGAGAATCATGAAGCCCACAAGAGAGAGGTCGATTAGGACGCCGTTCGCCGATGCTCCTCGTAAAGTTGATGTACAGAGATGGGCCGACTCCAACATGGAAAGGCTTCGTCTTCTGCGTGAGGAGCACACCCAGTTTGTTCGAGGATATCTAGCAAAGGCGGCTGTGAACCCTATCTTGGGAACGGTGCCGCCTCAGGTTTGCGAGTCCGAGTCTCAACTCGGCAGACGAGCCAGATGTGCTCTTGAATCGCTGCGCTGTGGTCACTCTATTCTGCTCGTCTTACGTCAACAAGATTGACAGCAGCCGACCAGACGCATGCCCGGACTGTGGTGCTCCCGGACACGACACGGCGCACTTGTTCATGTGCCCGAAGAGACCTACCTCCTTAACAACAATGGACCTTTGGACGAATCCTGTGAAGGCCGCCCAGTTCCTCAACCTATGACAAAAACCACTTTGAGGCTGCAGAAGAAGAAGAAGAAGCACGCTCGATGCCGATTGAGCGAGAGCGGTTGTGCTGCAATGAGTTTCACGGTCATTGATCTCCAATCGACCGCTTCTCATTGATAAGTAAATGAGACACTCTTGGTGGACTCCACTATACCGCACTGTTTTTGCTGTGCACTCTGATAGATAACCCCAACACCGCTGTGATTGGTTATTGATCCACATCTCTTCTTTCCCTGCATTGCGAATTAAACACGAATGTACAACTTTGCATTTGCAAGGAACAGGTATGTCATTATGCCAGGAAAAAATGTTCGCCGAGATAGAAACAATGTCACGACGTGAAGATTTGAAAAGTAGGGAAGCCTCGCAGCTATTCTTGCCCGCCCAATTCCTCCCATTGATTTACGTAGTCAACGCTGCACCCCCATTAACTGATGGATGCTAAATATTGTAATTACCAGCCAGTACCTTCATTATGAAGACTTATTCGATTTCTTCAATACGCATACAATACATAATATAACTAGCGCAAGACAGATTCCCAAGGTTTTTTCCCCAGGGCTCACGCACAAAGAAACCTCTCAGGTGTTCGCAAATGCAGCATTCAGCAGGACAAACCACCGATTCAAGCTAATGAGTCACATTCCCCGCAATAGAGCGCGTCGCAAGAGTACACATTTTACGTAAATCATACTACATAATGCATGAAGCCCTCATAAGCTCCTCATCGTAATGATTTGTCTGCAAAGAGCTTTGACTGATCACTTCCCCGAGGGAGAATACAAAGAGAAGCGAAAAAGGATAGGCAAATAGAAGAAAGAACAAAACAAGAATGAATGAAAAGCTGAATCACCTGCTGTTCCAGCGCTCACCATATGAACGATAGCACTGTTGGGTACAAACAGATCCGACTCATTCCAAATACGTTTACTAGTAGAATACGAGTAGAAATACACAGCTCTGGAACAGAAAATTGATTCGGTTCGGCTACATATGGAGGGGAAAGCATGCGACCGAGAAATGAGCCTTACTTAGAAGGAGCGACGCCCACCAGGTTAGGTAGTAAACCCTTGTAAAGTCCACCAAACCCTTCATTCTTGACGATATGCCTGAAAACAGCAGAAACATAAATTGCATCAAAATCAGAACGAAAAATGAACCTTTCTAATTTAAATTAAAAATCATGCATGGATTGGAACAAAATCCCAAATAAAATTACAATCAAAAAAGAAATCGCCAAAAAAAGCAGCAACAAACTGAAACTAAAGAATGCGAAATAATATGGAATGTTTCTCCTCCCACCGATTTCTCTCTATGTGCCAGCACTGCTTACATTGAGATTCCGTCAGACCACCTAATTCAGGAAAAGAACTGTGCTTGCTTTTTGCGCAAGGAAGGTTGAACGGAATGTTTACACTGAATCGTGAACGGGTTTTGTGCGGTAAATTTGTCGGAAAGTCCGGTTGAAGAGATATGAAATCGTTCTTGCACCCTCAGAAATTCGTTCCGGCCTTCCCGGTGCGAAAAAAGGCATTTCGGGCGACCCTGACACTTAAAAATCGGGGCCAGATCCCGTTCCGGGCGACCCGCATCCCCTTGATTGTTACCTGCCACCCGAATGGCAGCAATTGCGTTCCCGATGCAGCAGCAGTTTTAAGCTCGTCCGCAACAAAGCCAGGAGGAGTTTGAGGCACAACTTCTTTGTTAATAGAGCAGGAAGTATAGTCTACAGCAATGGAAGCAGGACCTGATGAGGTTGCGGATTCTTCTTAACATACTGTAGCCTGATAGTGCTACCACTCATTTTTCGAAACAACTAAAATTGGTCGGCGAGTTTCGGCTTCCGCTCTCACATTTTCACCTGTTTTCATTGCTTCCACAGATGTAGTCGTATCGGTGAACACACAGACTCACCGATCTATCAAAGCTGTTCCGGAAAAATGAGTGATACCACTATCGAACTACCGTATGTTAGAACGAGTCCGCAACCTCACCAGGTCCTACTAACATTTCTGTAGACAATAAGTTTGAAAAAATATTCAAAAGGGGCACCCTCCCTACAACTCTCTCTGCATTCGAACGTAACTTGGATCAGTACTTGATGACTGAGGATGATTGGGCCTGTTTCCATTCCTATTGCTGTAGTATCGCACACGCGCATCTGCACAGCAAACAAAAAAATCGATTATGGTCATGCCATCAAAGTGTATGATGGATTCCGTGACATTTCCAATCGTTTTCTTTTTCTGTCACAAAATGACCATCATTCTAGTCGTTTTAACCATCCCTGTTTTTGCTTGGTAGTTGGGGAAGCGGAAAATCGAGAAGTTGTCATAGAAGAGGCAAAATACGTCGGTTTGGGGTATAATCCATGCGACAGTCTAGACAAATGTATAAATAAAAAGGACGATTCATTAGTAATCGAGTGGGGTAATGACAGCACATGAACACCCAATTGAAAAAAAACTACAGGTAAACAACTAAACCCGAAACAGACAAAACTATGTCTTTTGATATCACTATACTGTCCATATATTCCAAAAATCACATAAAACAGCGTAAAATAGATGTACCTGTGGAGTCCAGGGGAGCCAGCGACGGGCCGTCCCTGCGGCGACAGAGTATGCCAGGGTTACGTCACTGAAAACGCTGCCGAGATGTCGTACGTTCATGCCGTGGCAGTGTGGAGTAAAGAAGAACACCTCTGTGCAAACCGACGTCACCCCCTCCACGAAGAGGGTTTTGTCATGGGAGAAATGCTGGCCGGCCGCGTCTCTCCTTCGGATTCTCCTGCTAAAGGCCGGCGTGGAGAGGAATCCTGGACCCGCTCAGAAGAAAAAGTACCCATGTGCCACATGCGACAGAAATGTCACGTGGAATGAAACCAGCGTCCAATGCTTTGGATGCCAAAGGTGGGTGCACTTCTCTTGTTCGGGTCTCAGCTCTGTGAGGCATCATAACTCTGCTTTTCGCATGCTCTTCACCTACCAACTCTGATTCCTCTTCCTCAAATCGCCCCCTTTCCATTGTACATATCAATCTCAACAACCTTCGTACCGAACTTTCTGAGCTCTCTCTCTTAGCACGTACTTATCATCCGAAGTGATCATGGTTCAAGAAACCAAGCTCTCTCCATCCCCTACCCGTCCTCATCCTAACATCCCGGGCTATACTGCCTTCAATGCTCCAAGGTCAGCTCTTGGCGGAGGAATTTCAACCTTTGTTTATCTTCTCTCCCCTCCCACCTCATACCCAACACCCCCACGGATGGTACTCGCGAGTACCTTCCAATCCATCTCCCTCTTAACACCTATTTCTCTTTTCAACATATATATTCCACCATCTACCTCATGCCCCCCCCCCATCTTACAATCCTATTCCTCTACTCAAGCAGCTGAACGACTGCTCCCTCTCATCCTCGGTTGTTTCCGCGGGCGATTTTAATGCTCACACCTTTTGCTCGTCACTTGACTCTGACGCTAGAGGAAATGACGTCGAAAAATGGGCGGAAGAGTGTGACCTGGTCATCTTAAACGATGATCAGCCCACTCGCCTCCCTACCAACGGCCGATCTTCCAGCCCAGACATATCTCTTGTCTCGTCCAATCTCTCTAACTCGTGCTCATGGTCCACCTCAACTACTTTGTCAAGTGACCATGTTCCCGTCTTTATACATATCGATCTCTCCAACTCTCTCGCTCCCTATTCTGGTGTTCGTCAACGTTCTTATCTAAATTTAGGCCGAGCAGACTGGAGCCTGTTCAATGAAGTTGCGCTTCAACTAGCGGCCGATTATCCGTGGAATGGAAACGTGCATCAGAAAGAGTGCCATTTATCTGACGCAACCTGCAGAGCCATGAAAGCGGCTATTCCTGTCGGCCGCGTCAAGACGTTCTATCCAAATGTCACAAGGGAGATCCTCGATAAGATCAGGGCAAAAGATGCCAGGAGAGCGGTCAACAACCTGGACCCCGTCGCTGCTGAAGACGATGAGATCAGAAAGGATTTAGACAGGCACAAGAAAGAAGAGTGGGAAAAGTTCACCGGGCAGTTGGATTTCGAAACGGACAGTGTAAGAGCTCGCCTGCTACCGTCTCCACGATCGAATTCGACAACGGTGCATTCAAATCAGAAGAAGAAACCGCTTATGCGCTCGGGAGAAGTTTTTTCATCACCAGTGCAAAGCGTGGTCCGCACAATAGAGTGACTGTACGAGAGCTGTGCCGCCTCCCGCTTATGAGCACGGCCGAAACGTTCACTACGACGCAAGTTGAGAAGGTTATAAAGGATATGCGGAAATCAAAAGCGGTTGGTCCAGACGGGATATATCCTGCTGTCTTGAAAAAGATACCGGGTGAATCCTTCCGCTTCTCACTGATTTGATAAACACCTCGTTCAGATCGTGCACCACGTCACAGAATTGGAAGACAGCTAAGCTACAGAGAACCAGAAGCTACAGAGAACTGTGGCCTCTTCAGTCTGTACCTCGAAGACATGCCCGCCCTCCCCAGGATCTCAAAGTGGTCGCCTATGCCAATGATATGAGAATGATGTGTCGGGATCGGGATATACATGAGGCCGCCTCCAAGATCAATGAGTATCTGGTCACACTGAAAAGCTTTTCGACCGCAAAATGCTAAAGATATCTGCATCCAAATCGTCGGTATCCGTACTCGCAACGGATCCTTCGGAGCACAGCGCTCACCCGCATGTCGAGTGGGACGGAGATCGATTGCCTGCTGCTCGCTTTCCCAAACTGCTCGGTCTGGTGCTCGATCCATCGCTCAAGTTTCATAAGAACACCGAGCAGAAGCAGGCCGTCTTCAAAGCGAAGCTTAGAGGCGCAGTCCAACCTCGAATTCGCTTTTCTTTTTTTTTTCTGTCTAGATTGAAAACGGCCCCACGCTGCTTCCAACAATGTCTCTAAAATCGTACAAGACCCGCTAGGAACGAAGTTATGGCTCCTCAAAAATTGAGCTACGGAAGCATGTTGGACGAGTTGTCCGTGGCTTGTAACTTCCGCCATTTGTAACCGATGTATGCGAGCCGAATTGAGTGGATAGAGAGTCTGAGAATGAAGGGAAGAACGGGGCTATTGATTGGAGAGCATCGCTCATCTCGCCACTGTTGAGCTCGAAAGATCGTAAAAGGGGCGTGCCAAAGTGGCTTCCGTATGTGGGAGCCCCAGGGTGGCTTCCCCCTATATCTCAGTTATTCGGAGGAGTTGAGAGCTCGCACTTGGCAGGTGCTATACGGGGTGGGTCTACTTCACAATTATGTGGAAATCTCAGATTTCTCCCCCGAGCTTGGACTGTGCCTTTAATGTGCTCAGAGCCCTGGGCGGTACATGATAGGGCAGTAGCAAGGAAACTATTATTAGGACATACAAGGCCATACTTCAACCCGCTGTGGGTACGCTGCACCGGTATGGCAGCACTTGGTATCAGAAACCTCCTGAACCAAGATGCAGCGTGTACAGAATGCCGCACTTCGTATAGCAACCGAATGTGCAAGAAGTTCCTCAGTCGAGCACTTGCATGCGGAGACACGATTATAACCAGTAAAGGAGCACTGTCAGCTCCAGGCCCAACAATTTTTCATCAATATCATAAAGCAACCCAACCACCCCTCATGGAGAGTGCTGAACCCCGTCAGGGAGAGTATAGTGCATTCGCCGCACAATTAACCTTATCCAAAGCAAATGAAAATATATAATTGATTAACATCAACACAAAGGCCTCTGAGCCATCTTACGGTGCATCGGCGACGACGTGCACGGGCAGATTCGTCATATCGTCAACGACTTCATCATCATCTTCAACGCCCTGAAGAAGAAAAATCTAGCGAATATACTTCATATCCCGCGACGTGTTCAAGACGATCTATCGACTATACTATATCCTTCGTCCAGCGACCAACAGAAATCATCGTAACTTCAATCGACAGTTACCTTTCAGCACATCATGTCATCCACTCTATCAGCGAGCCAAGGTCGACTCACCAGAGCGCTCAATCGTCTTGCACGTCTACTAGAGGAAAATGAAGACTTCGTCGCAAACCAAGTCGAACTTTCTCGAAATGATAACAAGACGCAAAACAAGGATAAGCGATTACGCATCCGAAAAGCGAAGGCCACCATAGAACTGGAACTATGCAACGCCGAAAACGCATTGGACCGATACAACAAAGCGGCAGACAATCTTGAACATGCTTCTTCAACAGAAATTTTTGAAAGAATTCAAGTCAATGTAGACACAGCCGAGGATCTCATAGACCGAGCTCGATCAACGATTACCAAACTCGTGGAACTCAATAAAGAATTGCAGGAGCACAACCATCCTATATGCTCAGATACAGAAACTCTACGAATCGCCTTGCCACCCAGACATGCAAAAAATGAACTATTTAATAGACGCGCTACAGGGCGAAGCAAAGGAAATAATAAAGCAATACGAGATTTCCAGGAACACCATCCTTTGGTCATTGCATACCTCAAAGACAAATATGGAAACACTGAAATACTCATCGACATCCTTCTACACACTGCAAGAAACGCAAGCCCAAGGTAATCAGTTGGAAGATCAAGAAAGATTATGTGAACAGCTGAACTCGATAATTGATCAGCTGGAAATAAAAGGTGAACATACTGATAACGCCTTCCTACAGAAGCAGCTCCTCGCGAAATTTTCAAAAACAAATCAGACATTTGCTCCGTCAAAAGCAGCAGGTGATTTCTTCTGGTGAAGTGTGGCGGACAAAAACGCTACTATCTTCGGCAAAATCCTACATCCAAGCGGAAATGCAAATTACTCGAGAAGTACTGAAACATGGAGCCAATACTGAACAAGTATCAAAAACCCGTAATCAAGCTGAAAGAAGAATGTCGTACAAAGATGATAATCACCTCAACACCGAACAGAAATTCATCACAGGGACATATTCATGCTTTTATTTTGACAAGACAGGCCATTCACCAAAGAACTGCGAAAAAGTTGCAACACAGATGCAGCGACTCGAAGTGATGAAATGCCGCAAATTGTGTTTAAATTGGGGTTCTAGCAAGCACATTGCAGCTCAACGCAAAGGTGGATCGTGCCGTTTATGTTATGAGTACGGTCACCACACGTCAATTTGCACAAAACTACAACGCCCTTCAACGCCACGTTCTTCTTCACGAGTGAGAAGCCAAGCCAATTCAACAGGGAAGACACAGATACCAAAAAGGCCAACAACGGCAAAAATCAACATCTCATTCTCAAATGGACACAAAATCGTGAAACCTACCTTGGACAACATGCCAAACTTCCCAGAACGAACAATCCACAAGAACGTCCAAATCCTGGTTGGGCAAGCCAAAGTACTGAATCCCACGTCTGGAGCATTGGAACCCATTCATATAATGCTGGATACCGGAGCGGATAGATCGTTCATCAGGAACGACCTTGCAGATCCTCAGGCAAACTCAAATGTCGACAGCAGGTTGACCCACCTCTTTCTCGAGCAACCGGCGATAGCAGGTTCTTTCGGGAGAAAAACATGGACCTGTTATTGACCTGCTATCGAACTGTCGATAGCAGGTTCACAGCAGGTTGACAAGGCAACACATCCCATCGCTGGTGATCATTGATCGTCCGATTCTCCGCATGCTTGGCGAACTATTCAGCCCGTTGCGCAATTGAAGAACCTGCTTCTGTTTTTTGTTGTTGTTGTTGTTGCCCATCCTCCACCATAGACACGGATCCTGGTTCCAATTTCCGGCATGTAGACGAATCATCGAAGCGAGTGGCTGGGATCCCCTTCTTTGGAGGATCCCTGATGGAGCTTTCTTTGGCCCTCCTTTTTTTCTATCTTTTTTTATATATCTTTTCTTTTTCTTTTTCTTTTTTTTCTTTCTTTACAATCTTATAGAATCAAAGTGACAGAAATTTGGCTGCTTCCACGGGTTTAAGCCAGAGATCTTCAATTGTGAGATGCGTTGGCTTTGTAGCGCATGAGAACATGTGAGGTACTGTGTGTTCCTCCAGACTGCATTCCGGGCATAGTGGATTATCTGCTGCTCCAATCTTATGAAGATACCACTGCGACTTTGAGTAGTAACCACTCCGAAGCTGGGATAGCGCTGCTCGACTTGATCTTGGTAAAGTCTCTTCTTCTTTCGCGATTTGCGGCGGTGGTCCATTTAGTAAAGGAGAGTTCATATTACCCAAGAAATCCTTCACAAACTCCTTGTGGACCTCTTTGCGGATGTTCTCAGCATTTCCTGGCCTTACCGTCATTGAAGGGACAGTTCTGACGTGCCTCCTAATCTGTCGTGGCGGCGCCGGCTTCCTCATCATGTCGTGGGAGGGGTGTTCAGGGTCGAGTGCCGCAACTGTTCGATATTGAAGTGACAGCATTTCATTATGAGCCTGCACTGGCATGATTCCAGATTCGTTACTGAGGTGGGTTGTGCTCGCCATTGCCAGGCTTCCCGTCGCAGTTCTCAGAGCTGCATTTTGACAAGCTTGTAGCCGATCCCAGTGTGACGAGGCCAGTAGCGGACTCCATGCAGGGGCTGCGTAAGACAACACTGATTGTCCGATGGCACGATAGGTAGTAGTTAGTAGTTCATTATTTTGTCCCCAGTTTCTTCCTGCCAGAGCTTTCAGGAGGTTCGCTCGCTTTGCTGTCTTCTTGCGAACTGCCTCAGCGTGTAAACGTCCCGTCATCATCGTGTCGAACTGATAACCAAGAATCGTAGGGTTTCTTTCGTGCGAAATTTGCACCCCGTTAATGAAAACTTTCGGCACGTACTTCGCTTGAGCAGTGTGGGTCGTCAGCAGGGAAACAGTGGTCTTTGAAGTGACAGTTGCAAATGATGGTCTTCCAAGGCCTTTGTTAATATTGGTAGGTAGTCGTTGAGATGTTTCTCACAAGTTGTAATGTCAGGGTCCGACGCGATCAGTGTGAGGTCGTCTGCGTATCCAATGAGATTTACTTCTGGTGGGGGTCTCGGTAGGTCGGCGATGTAGAACGAGAAAAGTAGCGGCGAAATTACTGCTCCTTGAGGCACCCCGGAGCGCACCAGTCTCACATTAGACGTTTGTCCCTTGAACTCTGTGTGAATTGTTCTGCCTTTAGATGGCTTGCAATCCAGCGGGTTAGGCCTCTTGGTAGCGGTGATTCTGCTAATTTCTGACAGAGGATGGATGTGACGACAGTATCGTAGGCCTTCTTCAAATCCAACGCCACCATAAGTGAGCGGCTTGGTGGTCTCTTCTCATTCATTCCGTCTGTGATGATTCCAGTGAATTCGACCAGGGCGGAGGTGGTAGAGAAACCTCTTCGGAAACCATTCTGCCAACTGGGAACGTGCAGATGAGTCTCCAATGTAGGCAGAATGGATCTCTCCAGAGTACGGGCCATTGATGAGATAATCGAAATGGGCCTGTAGCTGCTCGGATCTTCGGGAGGTTTTCCGGGCTTCAACAGAGGGAAAATCCTGGCTTCCTTCCATGACGCTGGTATCAGCCCTGTTGACAGGGTCCTGTTGAATAGCGCTCTGACGCATTCGCGGAAAATTGGTCCAGTATGTTTGAGCATAATAGGGGCCACTCCACTTGTATCCAGAGCTCTAGAAGGCTTGCATTTCTTCAAAGAAGCGTCGATGAGGGCGGCCGTGATGATAGGAACGTCGTTCCTTGGAAAAGTTTTAATCCATCTGTAGGTCCTCCGGGACGATTTTAGGCTTCTATGAGGACATGGAGAGCCGAACTGCTTGCATAGGAGGTTTGCCGCCTTCTTGTTGCTGATCGGCTGGCCTTTGTGCAGAAGTTGGAGGGGGTTCGGTTTCGCTGATCGGCCATCAAGTGCTTTCATTGTGGACCAAAGCTTGGAGGAATCCGTGCGATGGTCCATGCCCTCCACAAAAGATCTCCAAGTCTGTTGTCGATCATTCTTTACCTCATCTGCGATCTCCTTGTTGAGCTCGGGAATTCGGGTGTTCGTAGGATCCGTTCTCCGAATGGTGTCTCGTTCGCGTATCAGGTCTTTGGCGGTATCAGATAGGCAAGGAGTGAAAACCTTCCGTCTGCCCTTAGGAATAGATTGCGAAGTTGCTGCTTTGATGGCTGATGTGAGGAATCGATCCATCTCTTGCGGGTTTGCACAAAAGTCAAAACCAGCCGATTGCTGCTCCAACACTGACGAAAACTTGATCCAGTTCGCCTTTTTAAAGTTGACGAACGTGGTCCTCGGCGATGATGATATGGGGGCTTCGCTCTTGAATTCCATCAGTATTGGGAGATGGTCACTGGCTCCTGTGTTCAGGGTGTCCCAAACGGCCGACGATGCTAAGTCCTGCGAACATAAGGAGAGGTCCGGCGATGATGGTCTTCCATGCGTCGGCTTCCTCGTAGGACGCGTTGTGTCATTGAGGATCACTAGATTGGACTGGAAAATTTCCTCTTCAATGCACTGTCCGCGTTGGTCTTCTTCGCCCTGTGACCAGAGAGCGCTATGGGCATTGACATCTCCCACGACGATTGTGGACTTCCCACATGTCAGGAACGGTGAAATGGACAATTCGTAAGAGGGTGGACACGAGGATCTTGGCGGGGAATATATGTTGTGAAGGTGTACAGGCCCGGACTTAGTTTCTACACTTATGGAGATGGATTCCGTTGTACCATCGTCCACTCCAGCAGTAATCACACTGCACTGTAGATTGCACCTGACGAGAAAAGCCAATCCACCTCCTGAGCTCGATCTGTCGTTCCTCAGGCAAGAATACCCTCGGACAGTAGGTGTACCATGGCTTGTGTCCAGCTTGGTCTCTTGTAGTCCTATGACATCGGCCCCTATGCGATGAGCAAGAGCTTCCAATTCGGCTGATTTGTGGCGAAAACCATTTATGTTCCATTGGATTACCTTCAATGAGTCTGAGTTGATATGTTGTGTTGACCCGGTTATGTTGCAGTTGGGACATACGTATGAGCTATCCGCATCCTTGAAGGACTTGAGGCCGGAACATTGTCTCACGTGGGTCCATTTTCTGCACTTGATACATTGGACACTCCCTGCTGCGGCTGAGGTACCACACTGGGTGCAGGGCCATCGGATACGGCGAGGGGGTCCAGGGTTTGCTTCGATTCCGGCACGCAGGAGAAGACAACGGATCAGTTGAGCCGGTTTATGCTGATCCGTAACCGAAAAAATTGGCTCCAGGACTCGTGAAAGAGTGAATTCTGGGAGGTATAGTTGAGGACCTTTGACTTCGGAAGGATGACGGCATTGTAGACGACTTCTTCTTCCGCGTACGCTCTTGCCAACGAGTAGGCGATCCTCCATAAGAGCTTCTGTTTTTTTTTGTCTCTCGTGAAGCACACCTGTTTTTGGGCAATACTCTTATACTCTTATTTTCAAGGTACTCTTATATTTTATTGTCTCTTGGGATTGTATTATGCGTATTTTTTCAAACATTAGGTTTATTTGAAATACTGGAACATCCTTTTCTGAATATTCGATTCCGTCGTGATTTTTTACTGCTTTGCTTCTCGACTTAGTGGAGGTTTCATAGTTTTCGCCTCTCGAGTGTTCCATTCCTTCAGGGATCCCAAAATATCTTTGCTTTCAGTCAAGTTAAAATTCCGTTTGTTCGAATATTTGTCTCAGTTCAGCTTACATTGCCCTTGAGAAAAAGTTGTTCATTTGTACAAGTATATTACTTGAAAACCGTGTTCAAATTCGGAATCGAAGAATTGCTCGAATATTTGTACAAATGTTTACACGTAATACAATTAAATCGAGGATAGGATATATTTTTGAACTTATTTATCTGTTAGAAAATTTCTGAAGGACTCACCTCGTGTTTTAGATTCTTTGAGAGACTTTATGAAGATCATAGTGGACAAACTCTCCACATTCCTCATTAGATGTAGTATATTGATGTTGTAGTTAAAGGCAGGGTTCGCGATAAAAACGGTTTTTGAGCTCTCTTCATGAGAGTGTAGACTTGGTCATTACAAAAGTAAAAATAAGTGAAAAAAAAACCGAAAATTTGCGGTAAAAACGCTCAACAACAAGGTGTGACGGCTAATTACCGGTGTCGGCAGGCCCCCAATTAACGAGATTTTCATTGATGCATGTTTCTCCGCCTTTTATTTTGCTCTTAAAATAGTCGGTAGTCTACAGAGGTGCTCAGAAATTGTTTTAGAAGAAAAATAAATGTTGACAAAACAGCCATTTATAGAACTCTCGGTAATTGAAGGCGGACGGACAAAGCAATAACTTATTCCTGAGCGCTTTTTCTACAGCTTCCCACTTATTTCAACATTCGTGATGGTCAGATCTACTTTCTTATGAGGATAGCACAACAACCGTTTGTAATCGCAAACCCTGCCTCTAATTAATAAACATGGGCAATCGTCGTTAGGTTTTAAATGAGACAATAATTCAAATATCGCGTTTTCAGAACACCTCAGATGAATGATTTAGGGCCTAGTTATACACCAGCGTTTCGCTGCCGCTGGCTTCCGCGGCATGTCTGCTATTGGTCAATTTCGAAATCTGATCAATCACAGACGTCCGGCGAAAACTGGATTCATATTACTCAGGCGCCCTTAGTCTGGGTCAGAAGTGCAGCGGCAGGCTGCTTTAGCATCTTTCATAGTCCTGGCAGCCAGCGCGCGGTGGGAAATGAAACTTTTCACCGCGCGGGGCGTGCTCGACCCATCCAGGAGCGGCATGCATCGCGTCGCGCGCGTGTGCTAGAGTGAACGGTGAACGCGGAGACCCATACGATGAGCCGAGAACGAGAGTGACCGTTCAGCGCGGAGTGTGTCAGTTGGCGTACAGAGTTTGGTATATGAGCGCGATGGTGTATGTCAGTGTCAGTGCGACGTCAAAATCGCGTAGGGTTTAGGTGTGGACACTGTGCGAAAGCTGGGCAATTATGCGCAATCGCGTGCGTACGCAATTTCGCGCAAGCAGGCAACATCAATTTTTCTCTGAAATTAGCAGCAGTTCCTTCGTGTTTGTTTCAGTGCAAGCGGTCCTTATTATGCTCCATTTAATGTTTTCATTGTGAGATTTGAATGAGTTAATGAAAAAAAAACCTGAAGAAAACCAGCAACCAGCTCGTCTTCTGACCACTGCAGCGCGACGCGATCGACGCGGAGCGATCCTCACTTGCGCATCAAATCTAATGTAATGCGCCACTTCACTGTGAACACCTAGCGAAGACGCGACGCGACATCGCTTGATCGATACGTAGGCTAATTATAACGTCGCGTGGCAAATGAACTCTGAATGACTCCTCACGCACGCGATTTCCAACCCCCGTCCCTACGCGTTCCTGCATGCCGCCCCAGCACCCCCACGACGGCGCCGCCCAAATCGCCATTGCGCTGTTGCTATTTGCATCATTACTTGATGCTCAGTGCAAGTCTGCTGCATCATAAATAATTCTACCATTATCCTACGCTACCGTGTGCGCAAACGCAAGCCTAGCACTTTCGTGCATGCCACAACTTTTGCCCAGCTTTACTCCGCAAAGTCATTTCGGCGCTGCCGGGGATTTCACAGTTGCTTCGCGTCCGTCCTGCACGGTAAAAAGTTTCATAGTCCACCGCTCGTTCCGAACGTCACGCGCATTCCGCGCTTGCGGTGAGGACTATGAAAGATACCTTACGCACAGATCAGTGGGTTTTCCCTCCTGCGTATCTTCTGTAAAATTTGAAATTCTGATCATTCAAAGCACACACAGCGCGCGCGATGCTGCTGCCTCCGTCGACTCTCTGCTCGCTCGCTGTCTCTAACCTCCGCTCCGCAACAGTCCGCGCGAAAACCACGAGAATTCAACTGTTTTACAGTTTTAATGTATCTTTTCAGCTAATATGGTATGCCTTTCGTAGGCGCAGCACTTTCTCTATCTAATAGCGCCACCCGAAATCCCTACTATCCTATTTCAAATCGAAGTGTCAGTTGAGGTTCAAGGGACCGAAAATATTTGAATACACATCGTTCTCTTCTTTCAACCCATTGACTCTGTTCAAGATCCTAGAACATTTGAATTATGTGAGGACTGAATCCTAGTTCCAAATCGAGTTAGAGGAACTTTGTCCCAATTTAGCTAATTTCGCATTTCTTGAAATGTTTGGAAAGTACGATTCCCATTATATCTTCATCATCCAACGTCTTCAAGCCAATCAACTTCTGATTTGATAATTCTGAACAATGATTTATCCTTCCGCCTAAATTTATTTTGCCACTTATCAACCATTTTTCAGAGATTCGATTTTAACAATTTTCAAGGGTTTCTGAAAAGAAATAACCACAATCGGGAAACTACTCATAATCAGACAAGACATTGTGAATAATACCTACACCCGTAAATGTGAGTTTTGGTGAGGGAAAATCGTCCCTTCATCGTCGCCTCCATCTCAAAGACTCAGGCAAACTCAAATGTCGACAGCAGGTTTCTGAGGTGTCGTCACAGAGCACATCAGCCGAGGACACGAAAAAATCGGTGATTTTGGCGCGAGAAAACCTGGTATCACGCCGAAAAGTCCAGCTGTAGACCTCCTAGCGCCGGATTAGGAGACGGCGGCATGGATTAACCGAAGCCCCGAAAGGTTCAGCTGTTGACCTGCTACCGCCGGATTTATGGATTTCCTTTAGACATCCTATCGCCGGGCTTTTATTAACAGGTTGACCAACTTCAAAATTCGGAGCAGTAATACGAACTGACCCTTCGCAGGATTCAAAAACTATTGCTGCATTATTACTATGCCCAGCTGTTATTGTAGAGTCCCAAAGCTCGACTGCCCTTACTTAAACATGGGCATTTCGGTTTTTTTTTCTGTCGTAGTTGTTATCGAGGTGTAACTCTTACTAACTCAATATTTGAGTCATTTCGCAACCGGAAGAAGAAAAAAATAAAAAATAATAATTGATCCACTTTGGAACCAATTCGACTTTTACCGGTTCTATTTGAAGCTGGGATATAAAAACCAAGAGATTTGGACAAATAACTATATATATATATATACATATATATATATATATATATATATATATATATATATATATATATATATATATATATATATATATACATATATATATATCTTTGATTATGTGAGGACTTGATTATGATACTGAAACGGGTTAATCAAATTTCTCCAATGGGGCCAAATTCTCAGTTTCCGGGACTTTTTCGAAACAGGAACTCCTAGCATAGCCTCATTATCCAACGATTTTCCCTCACCAAAACTCACATTTACGGGTGTAGGTATTATTCACAATGTCTTGTCTGATTATGAGTAGTTTCCCGATTGTGGTTATTTCTTTTCAGAAACCCTTGAAAATTGTTAAAACCGAATCTCTGAAAAATGGTTGATAAGTGGCAAAATAAATTTAGGCGGAAGGATAAATCATTGTTCAGAATTATCAAATCAGAAGTTGATTGGCTTGAAGACGTTGGATGATGAAGATATAATGGGAATCGTACTTTCCAAACATTTCAAGAAATGCGAAATTAGCTAAATTGGGACAAAGTTCCTCTAACTCGATTTGGAACTAGGATTCAGTCCTCACATAATTCAAATGTTCTAGGATCTTGAACAGAGTCAATGGGTTGAAAGAAGAGAACGATGTGTATTCAAATATTTTCGGTCCCTTGAACCTCAACTGACACTTCGATTTGAAATAGGATAGTAGGGATCTCGGGTGGCGCTATTAGATAGAGAAAGTGCTGCGCCTACGAAAGGCATACCATATTAGCTGAAAAGATACATTAAAACTGTAAAACAGTTAAATTCTCGTGGTTTTCGCGCGGACTGTTGCGGAGCGGAGGTTAGAGACAGCGAGCGAGCAGAGAGTCGACGGAGGCAGCAGCATCGCGCGCGCTGTGTGTGTGCTTTGAATGATCAGAATTTCAAATTTTACAGAAGATACGCAGGAGGGAAAACCCACTGATCTGTGCGTAAGATATCTTTCATAGTCCTCACCGCAAGCGCGGAATGCGCGTGACGTTCGGAACGAGCGGTGGACTATGAAACTTTTTACCGTGCAGGACGGACGCGAAGCAACTGTGAAATCCCCGGCAGCGCCGAAATGACTTTGCGGAGTAAAGCTGGGCAAAAGTTGTGGCATGCACGAAAGTGCTAGGCTTGCGTTTGCGCACACGGTAGCGTAGGATAATGGTAGAATTATTTATGATGCAGCAGACTTGCACTGAGCATCAAGTAATGATGCAAATAGCAACAGCGCAATGGCGATTTGGGCGGCGCCGTCATGGGGGTGCTGGGGCGGCATGCAGGAACGCGTAGGGACGGGGTTTGGAAACCGCGTGCGTGAGGAGGCATTCAGAGTTCATTTGCCACGCGACGTTATAATTAGCCTACGTATCGATCAAGCGATGTCGCGTCGCGTCTTCGCTAGGTGTTCACAGTGAAGTGGCGCATTACATTAGATTTGATGCGCAAGTGAGGATCGCTCCGCGTCGATCGCGTCGCGCTGCAGTGGTCAGAAGACGAGCTGGTTGCTGGTTTTCTTCAGGTTTTTTTTTCATTAACTCATTCAAATCTCACAATGAAAACATTAAATGGAGCATAATAAGGACCGCTTGCACTGAAACAAACACGAAGGAACTGCTGCTAATTTCAGAGAAAAATTGATGTTGCCTGCTTGCGCGAAATTGCGTACGCACGCGACTGCGCATAATTGCCCAGCTTTCGCACAGTGTCCACACCTAAACCCTACGCGATTTTGACGTCGCACTGACACTGACATACACCATCGCGCTCATATACCAAACTCTGTACGCCAACTGACACACTCCGCGCTGAACGGTCACTCTCGTTCTCGGCTCATCGTATGGGTCTCCGCGTTCACCGTTCACTCTAGCACACGCGCGCGACGCGATGCATGCCGCTCCTGGATGGGTCGAGCACGCCCCGCGCGGTGAAAAGTTTCATTTCCCACCGCGCGCTGGCTGCCAGGACTATGAAAGATGCTAAAGCAGCCTGCCGCTGCACTTCTGACCCAGACTAAGGGCGCCTGAGTAATATGAATCCAAAAATTAGAAGATTCGAGTATTTGAGTATTCGATTCAACCAGAAGTTATTTTTTCGAATGTTCGTTTCGCTCGGGAATTTCGATTTTTGCTTTTTTCAAACCTTTGATTCATTCAGAAATTTACATCATTCGAGTTTCGGAATATTCGGTTTGCTCGAAAAGCTTGAATATTGGATTTTCTGAATAGTCGGCCACTTTTCTGTCACAACATTCAAATTTCCGGCCATTGAAAAAAAACGTGCAGAAAGTATTCATGATCTATTCGGAGATATGTATTCCGAAAAAAATCAGATTTTCATTCGAGTATTCGGATATGTTTTCCAAGTATGCATTCGCCTCGAATAGAAGACAGGTTTTTAAATGCAATCGTTCCACCTCGCTCGAATTCATCCACTCAATCCCAAATTTCAAAAACGCGTTATTCGAGGATTCAATTCATCCGAAAATTCTGAAAATGTCCCGTTGAAATTTATTCTCACATTCGATAACTTCTAAGTGGTTACAATCGAAAAACTTATTCATCAGAAATTTTTCAATAGTGGCTATCCGCATAAGGCCCTAGTTATACATCTGCGATTCGGTGCCGCTGGTTTTCGCCGGACGTCTGCGATTGATCAGATTTCGAAATTGACCAATAGCAGACATGCCGCGGAAGCCAGCGGCAGCGAAACGCTGGTGTATAACTAGGCAGTAGGTAATTCATTCATCTGAGGTGTTCTGAAAACGCGATATTTGAATTATTGTCTCATTTAAAACCTAACGACGATTGCCCATGTTTATTAATTAGAGGCAGGGTTTGCGATTACAAACGGTTGTTGTGCTATCCTCATAAGAAAGTAGATCTGACCATCACGAATGTTGAAATAAGTGGGAAGCTGTAGAAAAAGCGCTCAGGAATAAGTTATTGCTTTGTCCGTCCGCCTTCAATTACCGAGAGTTCTATAAATGGCTGTTTTGTCAACATTTATTTTTCTTCTAAAACAATTTCTGAGCACCTCTGTAGACTACCGACTATTTTAAGAGCAAAATAAAAGGCGGAGAAACATGCATCAATGAAAATCTCGTTAATTGGGGGCCTGCCGACACCGGTAATTAGCCGTCACACCTTGTTGTTGAGCGTTTTTACCGCAAATTTTCGGTTTTTTTCACTTATTTTTACTTTTGTAATGACCAAGTCTACACTCTCATGAAGAGAGCTCAAAAACCGTTTTTATCGCGAACCTCAAAACCTTTAACTACAACATCAATATACTACATCTAATGAGGAATGTGGAGAGTTTCTCCACTATGATCTTCATAAAGTCTCTCAAAGAATCTAAAACACGAGGTGAGTCCTTCAGAAATTTTCTAACAGATAAATAAGTTCAAAAATATATCCTATCCTCGATTTAATTGTATTACGTGTAAACATTTGTACAAATATTCGAGCAATTCTTCGATTCCGAATTTGAACACGGTTTTCAAGTAATATACTTGTACAAATGAACAACTTTTTCTGAAGGGCAATGTAAGCTGAACTGAGACAAATATTCGAACAAACGGAATTTTAACTTGACTGAAAGCAAAGATATTTTGGGATCCCTGAAGGAATGGAACACTCGAGAGGCGAAAACTATGAAACCTCCACTAAGTCGAGAAGCAAAGCAGTAAAAAATCACGACGGAATCGAATATTCAGAAAAGGATGTTCCAGTATTTCAAATAAACCTAATGTTTGAAAAAATACGCATAATAAAATCCCAAGAGTCAATAAAATATAAGAGTACCTTGAAAATAAGAGTATAAGAGTATTGCCCAAAAACAGGTGTGCTTCACGAGAGACAAAAAACAGAAGCAGGTTCTTCAATTGCGCAACGGGCTGAATAGTTCGCCAAGCATGCGGAGAATCGGACGATCAATGATCACCAGCGATGGGATGTGTTGCCTTGTCAACCTGCTGTGAACCTGCTATCGACAGTTCGATAGCAGGTCAATAACAGGTCCATGTTTTTCTTCCGAAAGAACCTGCTATCGCCGGTTGCTCGAGAAAGAGGTGGGTCAACCTGCTGTCGACATTTGAGTTTGCCTGAGGACGTCAAAAACGTGCGGTTGACGATCAACACATTTGGCTCACAAGCGCCAATGAAAAAAACCTCCGGCATCACACTTGTACATATATGGGATGCTGAAGGATCCCCACACACGTTTACTGTGACTCGGATTGAATCCATCACACAACCACTCTCAAGAGCAGTTCTTAACCAAGAAGATAAGGAATTCCTATTCAAAGAAGACATCCTGCTATCCATCAACCCCGATATCGTGAACATAGAGCCACATATTCTTCTTGGTTGCGCCGACTTGTTTTCACTCCTCAGCAATGGATTCGGAAGACAAAGGACACTCCCATCGGGGTTAAGACTAATCCCCTCCAAGCTGGGATACCTCGTATCCGGACAAAACAATACAGCACGAAAAAGAAACGTAAAAACATCAATCAATAGGACACATGAAGCGAGCTCAACACAAGTGAACGAAATTCCGGAACAATCGTGGGAAAGATTCTGCGAGTTCGAGAGCCCTGGTGTGCATGAATTCACTGGTCCCACAAAAGAAGAACGCAAACGAGTAAATGCTGCAGTGCTCAAGGCTTTCGAGGAAAGTATCGAAAGAAAAAAATGATCGAAACTACGTACGCCTTCCTTGGAAAGCAAATTCCGCACTTCTTCCTGACAACAGATGCATCGCCTTCCAAAGACTGAAAGCAAACTTATTCCATCTCAACAAGACACCATCAGTACTACAACAGTATCATGATACTATTACTCAACAACTAGAAGCAGGAATCATCGAGGAGGTGAAAGAAAGCATGGACACTACATCTCCGGAAAGGGAAATCCTGTACTACCTGCCCCAACATGCAGTACTAACGCCACATAAGCAAACCACCAAACTACGAGTGGTATTTGATGCATCAGCACACATGAAAAGGGTCGACTACATGCGGAAGCTGTTCGCAAGAAGACGGCTAAAAGAGCGAATCTCTTGAAAGCGTTGGCAGGAAGAAACTGGGGACAAAGCAAAGAGCTGCTCACACTGACCTACCGCGCCACCGGACAATCCGTGATGTCCTACGCTGCTCCAGCCTGGAGCCCGCTCATTGCGTCGACTCACTGGGATCGGTTACAAGCGTGTCAAAATGCAGCCTTGAGGATCGCGACGGGAAGCCGGGCGATAACTGGCACTACCCACCTCAGCAATGAGACGGGAATCATGCCAGTCAAAGCTCATAATGAGATGTTGACGCTTCAATATCGAACGGTTGCGGCACTTGATCCAGAACATCCCTCACACGACATGATGAAGAAATCGGAACCGCCAAGACAGATCAGAAAGCATGTCAGAACGATCAAGCCAATATTGGTCAGGCCAGGAAACGCGGAAAGCATCCGCAAAGAAGTGCGCAAAGAGTTTGTTAAGGAGTTCCTGGTTACTATGAACTCCCCCTTGCTAAGTGGACCGCCGCCGAAGATTGCTAAGGAGGAGGAGACTTTGCCAAGACCAAGTCGGGCAGCGCTATCTCAGCTCCGGAGCGGTTTCTATTCAAAGTCGCAATGGTATCTACATAAGATAAGAGCAGCAGATAATCCACTTTGTCCAGACTGCGGGCTTGAGGAACACACAGTACCTCACATGTTCTCTTGCTCTGGAAGGCCAACGCACCTCACAATAGAAGATCTCTGGCTGAAACCAGTGGAAGTAGCCCATTTCCTGTCACTTTAATTATGCAGTACTGTATTTGAAATGTAAAAAAAAGAAAAACGAATAAAAAAAATAAAAAAATAAAAAATAAAATTCTAAAAAAATATTAAATAAAAAAAAATAAAAAAAAGAGGGTGGAAAAACGCCCCACTCAGGGATCCTCCAAAGAAGAGGATCCCAGCAATGTTGCTTCGATGACGTCGTCAATATGCCGGAAATTGGATCCAGGATCAGTGTGTATGGTGGATGATGGGCAACAACAACAACAACAACAACAACGAGTGTCGGAGTGCCGACCGCGACGCATGTTGGTGTGCCGACCGCGACGCATGTTGGTGTGCCGACCGCGACGAGTGTCGGTGTGCCGACCGCGACGCATGTTGGTGTGCCGACCGCGACGCGTGTCGGAGTGCCGACCGCGACGCGCACCGGAGTGCCGACCGCGACGCGCGTCGACGTAAAGTAGTACCTAAGCGAGATGAAACAGTCCTGTAGGGTGTGAACCGCTGCTAAATAGGCCGCTAAACGCGACACATCTAGTTGTCAACAGCCCGGCAACAGGCGGACGTCGCTGGGCAACGGGCAGGTCTCAGGCTGACAATACGCGCGATTAGACTTGCCAACAGGGAGCGGTTTATGAGATGACAACTTATCAACCTGTTGTCAACGCCACAGTTTGCCTGAGGAGTGATAGTTGTCGAAACCTGTCGCTGCAGCGACAGGGAGGTATACCAATGGCCTTACGCTCCGCTGGACCATGTGCGCAAATGAAAAAAAAATAGGAGAATCGAAGAAGCCACTAGGTGCGATTTTATAGAAACGTTTGCTACAAAATCCAGAGGGAAATCGTTATCGTCAAAACAAATTATTTACGTACTTTCGGGGTCCATGGAGTTTAAATTTAATTGATTTAAATATTACATATAGTCTACAGCAATGGAAGTAGGACCTGGTGAGGTTGCGGACTCAACCTAACACACGGTAGTTTGTTTGTGGTATCACTCATTTATCCGAAACAGCTGTGATAGATCGGTGACTCGGTGTTTTCACCGATATGGCTACATCTGTGGAAGGAATGAAAACAGGTGAAAATGTGAGAGTGGAATGGGAAACTCACCGACCAACCTCAGTTATTTCGGAAAAATGAGTGATAACACAATTAGACTACCGTATGTTAGCACAAGTCCGCAACCGCACCATGTCCTTTTAACATTGCCGTAAACTATATGTTGAACGCAGTGTCCTTGCTGAATCATATATGCTGACTCTCCTGTAGAATTTGGTGGTCAAGTGCCTACTTCTGAGGCGCGTTCAAGATTTCGACATTTAACTAATTCTGATATCCGCCCACTTCCTCATAGTTTTCTGTGATACCTTCTTCACAACCTTCTTTAGGAGCACATAATACCCAGAGTAGTACTTTTCAGATTTTATGGCCATCTTGTAGAGGATCACGTACTAATCACAATGGTATCTCTGGAACCGTTTGAGGATCCATAAAAAAGAAGTGATTTCCTTGAAAATCGCTTGAATTCTGAGGGCGAAAGCTCGGTGAATAAATTATCTTGTGCCTGTGTTTCGCTTAATTCGCCGTCGCTGCACGAGAACGAAAGAGGATAAACAGACAGACTGGCATTTGAGTGAAAATCGAACACGGTTTAAATACATCCGTCCATCTAGCCGCTTTTCGAATTTGAAAATTAAGAAAAGGGGCGTGGCCAGTGGTTGTGATTATGGGAGGGGGGTCAGACCCGTAGTTGTGGCCTATACCTCGCTCAACTGGAAGAATTGAAATTTCGCATTTGGCTATACAGGGAAGGTCTATTACAAAATTCCATAAAGATCTCAAAATCCATATCTGTATAGTGGCTTTGTCTACCGAAACTCAAGCACTCGTCAGGCTTACCACTATCGATCTTACGTAGATATTCGTGCGGGATTGGATTCTCTAAGCTTGAGCAAGAAATTGCAAGTTCCATCCACCTATAATGGCTTCAAAACTGTTTTTTGCCGGATTCTTCAACGGATATCCATTGTGTTGTAGTTTTAATTCAAGTCGTATTACGTTTGTGGGTTTTGACGAGGCAATGTTGCATCTGCTACGCCTACTGGGGTCTATCTCGGTCGCTGATAGGGTAACGCAGCCCGCTGGCAAGAGTCTCGCCGAGGCACGGTCGTTCCCCTCCCGTTGTAGGCTCACTCTGAGAAAAAAATTCACGATCCCCTCTGGTAAGCAACAGTTTTTGAATTTTACCCCATTTGTCTGAGATAGTAAAAACGAACACAGATAATTCAGCGGTAGAAACCATAAGCCTCATGCTGTCGAGAAAGCTCTTCAGCTCGATGAGGTAGCTATTGATGCCTGAAGCTACATTCATGTCTTTACCTCGGCACAAAATGGTGATGCCATCCCCAAAATCAAAGGCCTTGATGTCATTCCGGGGGAGGGGGGGGGGCAGGCCTTGAAGGTACAGACCAAAAAGGGCAGGGCATGGGACTTCTCCTTAAAGGTATCGTGCGCGCTGGAAACCACCTACTGTTTTTTGGGTTTGAATCATTGGTTGGGCCCGACAGAGAACGTAGGTAGTTTGTTGGGTCACCGACGCATTATTGTGAAGATATGGAAGATCGAATGCTTCGATATCAGCCAAAAGAGGCCGGCCTTCCGACAGCCATGTGGCATAAATAGAGAAAGGAAAGTAGCTTAACAGGAAATGACACGTCAACTTCCACTCATTTACGCGATATAACTTGTTGATAAGCTACTTGCCGTTCTCTATTTATGCCACATGGCTGTCTGAAGGCCGGCCTCTTTTGACGGAATTCGAGGCATTCAATCTCCCATATCTTCACAATAATGAATGGCGGACCCAACAAACTCTACCTACGTTCTCAGGCGGGCCCAACCAATGATTCAAACTCGAAAAACGATGAGTGGTTTTCAGCGCGTACGATGCCTTTAAAGGCACAGTACAACCTCAAAGTCGTTTTTCTGATTTTCTGCCTATCTTGGAAACGGTCACACCCTGATTCCAATGATGTCTCTGGAATCGCTCAAGACCCCCTGGGAACGGCTTTATGGCCCCTCAAAAATTGAGCTGCGGAAGTATGGTGGGCGAGTTGTCCGAGGCTTGTAACTTTCGTCATCTGCAACCGATGTATGCGAGCCGACCTGAATGGATAGAGGGGCTGAGAATGAAGGGAAGAACGGGGCTACTGATTGGAAAGCATCGCTCATCTCGCCACTGTTGAGCTCGAAAGATCGTAGAAGGGGTGCGCCAAAACGGCTTCCCGGGTGGGCGCCCCAGGTTGGCTTCCTCCTATATCTCGCTTGTTTGTAGGAATTGGGAGTTCGCACTTGGCAGGTGTTATATGGAGTGGGTCTACTTCACAATTGTGTGGAAATCTCAGATTTCGTCCCTGAGCCTGGACTGTGCCTTTGAGGGACACCAGCAGCAATGGGGTACTATTAGAGGTAAGTCCCTTAGGAGCACGTTTGCTCGGCGTCCTTTGATAGACGCGATAATCCACCACTGCTGTCAGGGCAGGATGGTAGACCTCGATAGATTCTATGACAGAAATCACAGGTTGACAGTTTCAAACTTTTTCGTATTGTCAGGGGCTACACCAACAGTGCGTTGAGGTTTCTTGGCATCGAAGTCGCCCAGAATATATTTTTCAATTTCCAATAATGCCGTGGTGGTGGAGTATACTTTGCGGAACCAATGTTGGTGTTGCTGCTTGTCGCTATGCTCAGTGAGCTCCTTAATGACTAATTTAATGAGTTTTTCTTCGTAAAAATTGCCTTTGAAGGTGGAATCATACTTGCAATCATACGATGCTATCCCACTCAAAAGGGTGATCTAGCACTGGCCGCCGTGCATGAAAAAGGAATCGAGGAGTCGCGGTGAGGCCAGCCGTCGCACGCGGCGTTTGCGTGGCAGCTACTACGCGCGATGGCATCGCGCTCAAATCGCGTTTAAACCATAGTTTTTCGCGCGACTGCCTGCTGCTTAGCGCTTTGGCGATTCGCTCACATCGATGTGAATCGCAGAGCTAATCACATCGAGCTCGATTTTCGTGGCGCGATGTAAATATCGTCCCCCCCCAAGGCTCCATGTGCAAAAAGAAAAATGATTCAGAATAACACAGAGAATAAAACGTGAATGGACTGCATAGCTAAGAATGTAGATCATACGATTTTATTTGTTTAGGCTTTTTTTATTCTATGCTAAACGAAGAACGCAACGAAATTCATTGAAACCACAAAAAGAGGCCCGATAATTTTGGAACGACGGATTCCGCAGAGAATTCGTAACCAAAGCCAAGGAGAAATATGAAGGTAAGAAAGGCTACAACATCACTCACGCGAAGTACCGCATGATGTTCAACCGTCGACGCGGTGGGTTGGAAGAATCCTGCGTCTGAATAAATCGAGAAAGATCCAAAGACATTCCATTCCGACTAGCTTCGTCTGAATAAGGAGGAATAAAACCGTAACGCGGAGAATAAAGCGGTTGCATCACAACTTACTTCTGGCACCCAATCTTCCCAAGAATTCCATACCCAACCGACGATTGCCTTCTGAAATGAAGTCTTTTTAACAAATAGGGTTGTGCATAACACGAGAAAATTACTGAGACCTTGAACCGAGTCAACTCATGGGTTGAGAACGACCAGCATGGTGAGCTGGAGGTGCTTAGTATAGGGAAATGCGTATATTACGTAGAACTTACTCCTTACTCATGAATTTGTCGAGGATAAATCCTATACGTCATACGTAGCACTTCCTTCGTGCTGCCCCAGGTGGTTCCAGCCAGTGCGCGAAGAATGTTGTTGCGTGAGTTGGCTGAGGCAGCACGTATACGCGCATTCTCATGAAATCGTAGCGAGGGATCCAGGAAGACTCCCAGTAGTCGAGGATGCTTAGACAAGGGCAGCTCGTGGCCATCCCAGATGACCTTGGGATGAAGCCGATGTTCGATAGTAGCCGTCGTACATAGTGTGACACTTGACTTGGAGGCAGACACAGCAAGTTTAATTTGAGATACACAGCCAACGTCCGTAAGTAGTTGTTCATGGTGGCAGTGGCTCGGTCAATAACTGAGTCCGTGCAAACGATAGTGATGTCATCAGCGTACAGGCACAGATGAATGCCAGTTGGTGGCTCAGGAATATCAGACAGAAATAACGAGAACAGGCTAGGGGACAACACCCCGCCTTGCGGGACACCGGCTTTCAATGGGACCGAAGACGATAGATGTCCGTCGAACTTGACACGAATGGACCGGTTTTTGACAAAGCTATTAATCCATCTTTTAGACCAACTGGGCATGTCCGATTCCAGAATGGATTTCGATACGAGCGCGATACTGACGCTATCGAATGCAGCCGAGAGATCAATAGCAACGACGAGGCTTCTACCAGCCGGAGTCTTGCGATTAAATCCAGCGATGATATATTGGTGATTGATGTGAGGGCAGTGATGGTGGAATGCTCCTTTTTGAAACCATGCTGATAAGTGTTGTGCTGTAAAGCGTTTTGGAGGAGCGGATTGACAAACTTTTCCGCAAGCTTGGCTAGGGGGGAAAGGAGAGAGATGGGGCGGTGGGAGGCAGCCTTGTCCAGTGGCTTGCCAGGATTGGCGATGGGAATGACGACAGCTTGTTTCCAGCATGTGGAGTTTTTTTCGAAAAATAGGCTCAAAACAGGTTCAGGAAAGAAAGCTAAATGCGTGAAGGATTTGAAACAAAAACCTCGTTCTTCCCTTCCTTTCAACCTCCACATTCATTCAAGCATCGGCTACGAATGACGGAAAATATCGGCCTCAGACAACTCGCCAACTACGCTATCGCCACTCAAAATCATGAAATCTTTGTGAGACCATAGCACCGCTCGTAAGGAGTGTTGAACGATTTTGAAAATAGCGTTGTGACCAGCGCGCGAAGGAATAATGTTATCTGCCCCCCCCCATTCGGCTCATTGGCCGTCGGACAGGTTTTTGCGTTGGAGCACGCTCATCGCGCTAGCCTTCCAACCTCCTCAGAAGGCGACATTATGACAATTTTGCAGAATTTCTCTATCGTACAAGCAAATTTCAAGGGTAGAACAGCTCCATTAACATGTAGAACTGGTTTCGATATAGATTGAAAGTACAACTGTGAAATGTGTCGCTGAAGAATCATCGTGAAAATATTAACCATTCCGACCATTCTAAGTCTGGCCATTTCGGATGAAATGTACTTTCCTAGAGCCGTTTCGAGCATAGAATCCGATTTTGGTGTTCCCAACTGCCTAAAACCACTCTAAAAAAAGTTATACCCGTTTTCCGAAGCCTGGCGGTAAGGTAAGGGTACCCATTATGAAATTTTTAGGGTGTTTTGAAAAAAAAATTGGATTCGGTTCAAAACTTGTATGCAGGTGTAATCCAGGGTGCTGAACACGAATCTGAAGTCCATTTGTCGAAATTCTGAAGTTTACTGTAGATTACTGCAGGTACCATGCCATTTAAGGGGCAAAAACTACCTTAGTATTTTGAAAATCGAGGAGCGAACGTTAAATTCGTATTCACCATCCCAAAGAACCCCGCTTACCAATATTGAGTCAAATCTAAGGCTTTGACCACACTACCATATACCCATCGTAATCTACCGTAATCTGACTAAAATCAATATACGGACCTCAGATTTGTGCTCAGCTCAGCACTCCATATTACTCTCAGGGACACAATTTGAGCCATGTCTATCGTAGTTCCCCAGAAATCGTCAAAAGTCACATTTTGCCTTCAAATTTTCCCCTGATTGGAGGCTCTGAACAAACCAAGTCGAAAACTTTGGGAAACTGGAAAATGAATTCCATATTCGTGTTCAGCACCCTAGATTACCCCTACATACACGTTTTGAGCCAAACCTGATTTTTTTTTCAAAACACCCTAAAAAATTCATAAGGGGTTTCCTTGCCCCCAGGCTCCGAAAAACGTGTATACCGCTTTTCAGAGTGGTTTCAGGCAGTTGAGAACACCGTAATTGGATTCTACGGTAAAAACGGTTTAGAAAAGTACTGACAATGGCCGGAATGGTTAATATTTTCACTATGATTCTTCAGCGATACATTTCACAGTTGTACTTTCAATCTATATCGAAACCAGTTTTACATGTTAATGGAGCTGTTCTACCCTTGAAATTTGCTTGTACGATAGAGAAATTCTGCAAAATTGCCATCATATTGCTTTCTGAGGTTGGAAGGCTAGCGCGAGAAGCGTGCTCCAACGCAAAAAATCTGTCCGACGGCCAATGAGCCGATTGGGGGGGGGGGTGGGCCAGATAACATTATTCCGCGCGAAGCTCTACACACCGAGTAGGAAATCTAAAAAGTCATTTTTCGAAATTAAAAACTGTTTTCTTTCAATTGGAGAGCGTGAGGCAGTGGCAAGAGGCGCCGCTGTAACGCACACGGTCGAGTGATCGATCCTTGCCCAAGATTAACCACCAAGCCTTCTATCCCTCAGGGATGGGTAAATTGGTACCAGACTTGTCTGGGTGGATAAAAACACAGACTTGAACATCAGCTGGCCCCCGTGAGCCATTTTACAGGCTCCATACAAATTCAAAAGCCTCTACGATTCTGAATGGAAGTCGAATGTGTGGCACATCCCCAGAGGATTGATATACGCCGAGAACTTTACTTTTTACTTTCTTTCAATTAGGAGGTAATTCTTGAGAATTTTCGTTACTTTCAAACGCACTTTCTTCACTGCAGATATTGACGCCTCTAATTGTAATCAAGCAAAATTGTTCGCTGTCTTTGGTGAGTTCAAGTGAGGACAGCATGGAAGGCAGATGCCGGAAGCCGTGAGACATTTTATATTAAGACTGCAAAGGAGTCAAGATCAGCACCAAGCGTGCCGGTTCTGCCAGATATTGGCGAAGCTACGATCCGATTGCTAGAAAAAAGTCCCTTAAATGCCTTTTGCGGCCCCTTAATTTTTCATTAAAACAATTCATCCCGAAATTCCGTTAAAAAAACCGATGTCGAGTCGCTGGATGCCGATGGCCAAATCGCATAGCGATACGACGATAAGTTTCTTGCGCTAGGATCTTCTAAACCATCTCACTGAGAACAAGAAAAGTATGAAAGGGGAACCAAGTTGGTTAAAATCGAAAAGCAAAAGAACCAAATCTCTATGTGTTAAAAGGATATCAACGGTTCATTTGGCACGCCTACCGAGAAAATGTTTATAGGAGGAAGATGCTGGCCCTTGGGGAGGAGTCGTCTTCGGAGGTATAGAAGGTGGAGAGTTGCCAGAGTGACGACCTGAAGAAAAATCACTATTTAATAATGCTCCACCTCACAAACTGTTTTTTTCTTCGAACCTTAAGCCGAGATCATACTTCCCGAAAAGGCTGAAAAGCGCTTATCATCCATGTCGACTGACTAGACGAAAAATACCGTGCGGTACAAATTGCCACGATAGCCGTAAAATATAGTGTATGGTGCAATTACACAACTCACACCGGGAATCACGCCTGTAATTCCAGTGCAACCGCATTCTCAATAAATAATCACATAGGAACGGTTGTTTGGCGGTGGAAAAGGGATTGTCGGAGCAACCGCGGAAGCAAGAATAAAGATATCAGGTTGAAATCACTTGAAACCCAGATTGGACGGTGCAGCCTTCGGCTGCACCGTCAGGCAAGGGAGGTAATCCCCGGGTGGGGGCTGATTTTCGTGTTGGCTGCAATTCGGAGTGGTTTAAATCACTTGAGACCCTGAATGGACGGTGCAGCCTTCGGCTGCACCGTCAGGCAAGGGAGGTAATCCCCGGGTGGAAGCTGATTTTAGTGTTGGCTGCAATTCGGAGTGGTTTAAATCATTTGAGACCCTGAATGGACGGTGCAGCCTTCGCCTGCACCGTCAGGCAAAGGAGGTAATCCCCGGGTGGAGGCTGATTTTAGTGTTGGCTGCGATTCGAAAAAAAAAACATTTAAAACCAAAAATCGGCAAGGAAGGAAAACTTCGGGTGTGGGCCGATCTTACTGTTGGTCAAAACTCTGATTGAAGAAATGAAACCGAGCGGCCTTATAGTCAGAGTGAATAGATAACAAACGAGGTTGAAATTCTTGTCTGATTACCCAAAATCCCTTCAATTACCAAGCCAGTACCCTTATTAACTCTCAGTCACATTTCACTGCCACTTTCATGAACATTTCTACCTGAAATTACCGCTTTCCGAAGGAGACGTGAAAGTTTTTTCAAGATTTCCGCAGCTCTCCGACACTGGCGGCGGTCTCCTACGGGAGTCGGCTGGGAGTCCCAGCCTCATCAGCTATAGGACTCCTGTTTGCCTCATGCAGGAGTCCTATCTGTCTCCTGTAGGAGACCGAACCTTGCACAGTAGTTGATCAAAATCTCATTTTGGAGGGAATTTCAAATAACGTGTGCAAGAATCAAGCCCAACCCGCCTAGTTTTTGTTTTGCTCAAACTTAAAGCATGAACTTCATGCTTCCCGCTGACAAACTTGTCAGTAGCAAAGATTACTTACTATTAGGGATAAAGCCCCAATAGCGACCCTCCGTCACCTAACATGAAGGAGGGAATTCGCTTCTACAAAGCACCTCATCAATCAATGACGGGTGGCTGCCGAGATGTCGTACGTTCGTGCCGTGGCAGTGTGGAGGAAAGAAGATCACCTCCGTGCAAACCGACGTCAATCCCTCCGCGGAGAGGGTTTTTGTCATGGGAGAGGTGCTGGCTGGCTGCAGTTCTCCTGAGGATTCTTCTACAAATGGCCGGCGTCGAAAGGAATCCAGGACCCGCGAAGAAGAAGAAGTACCCATGTGCCACAAGCGGCAGAGATGTCAATTGGTATGGAACCAGCGTGCAATGTTTTGGATGCGAAAGGTGGGTGCACTTCTCTTGTTCGGGTCTCAGTTCTGTGAGGCACCACGATTCTTCCTTTCGTTGTATTGTGTGTTCCGCCTCCAGTAACTCAAATTCCTCATCTACCAACCGCCCCCTATCTATTGTACACATCAATCTAAACGGCCTTCGGACCAAGCTTTTTGAATTATCTCTCTTTGCCCGTACTCATCACCCGGATGTTATCATGGTCCAGGAGACCAAACTCTCTCCCTCTGCTACCTCTAGACATCCAAACATCCCGGGCTATACTGCATATCATACTCCCAGGTCATCTCAAGGAGGCGGAGTCTCTACTTTTGTTCTGTCCTCTCTTCCCTCTCACATTATTCCAAACACTCCAGTGGATGGCACTCTCGAGTACATCCCCATCCATCTACCTCTTAAAACACCACTTTCTCTTTTTAATATATATATCCCTCCTTCTTCCTCTTGTCCCTCAACATACAATCCTATCCCCCTTCTCAAGCAGCTGTATGACTGCTCTCTTTCTCCCTCAATTGTCTTTGCGGGTGACTTCAATGCGCACACGTTCTGCTCGTCGCTTGATTCTGATGCTAGAGGAAATGACGTCGAAGAATGGGCGGATGAGTGCGACCTGGTTATCCTTAACGATGGCCAGCCCACTCGTCTCCCTGCCAACGGCCGATCATCTAGCCCAGACATCTCCCTCGTCTCTTCCAATCTCTCTAATGCCTGCTCTTGGTCGACATCCACAACTCTTTCCAGCGATCACATCCCTGTCTTTGTCGATATTGATCTCTCAAACTCTCTTGCTCCCTATACAGGTGTTCGTCATCGTTCTTATCTTAATTTAGGCCTTGCAGACTGGAGCCTGTTCAGGGAGGTTGCGCTCCGCCAAGCGGCTGATTATCCGTGGAATGGCGATGTACACCAGAAGGAGCGCCACCTATCTGATGCTATCTTGAAGGCTATGAAAGCTGCGATCCCTGAAGGCCGCGTTAAGACCTTCTTTCCCAATGTCACCAGGGAAACACTGCAGAAGATAAGGACAAGGGACGCAAAGAGAGCCGCAAATCATCTTGACCCAGACATCGCTGCGCTGGATGATGAGATCAGGAACGACCTTGACAGGCACTAGAAGGAAACTTGGGAAAAGTTCACTGAGAAGATGAACTTCAGAAATGATGCAGCAGCAACGTGGAAGGCCTTGAAAAGGATCTCCGGAAAGTTCACCTCCGCCGACAATTCCACGATTGAGTTTGAAGATGGAGTCTTCAAATCAGGGAAGGAGGCCACAAATGCTCTTGGGAAGCATTTTTTCATCACTAGAACCAAAAGAGAGAAACAGAACAGAATAACTGTACGGGAACTCTGTAAGTTGCCTCTCATGGATGTAGATGATGCAGTCACGCCTGCACAGGTCGAGAGGGCGATAAAGGAGATGAGCAACTCGAAGGCATTAGGGCCAGACGGTTTGAGCCCTGCAGTCCTGAAGAGACTGCCCAGTGAACTACTGCCCTTTATTGCTGACGTCATAAATACATCGTTTCGTACATGTATTTTACCCCAAAATTGGAAAGTGGCTCGTGTTATTCCACTGCCGAAGCCGGGAAAGTCACCATCCACGGCTAAAGGGTACCGGCCGATCAGTCTGCTCTCACCCATCGTCAAAATTGCCGAAAAACTGGTTGTGGAGGAGCTTGCCGAGCATAACAGCCAACAGCAGCACCAACATGGTTTCCGTAAATTACATTCCACCACTACGGCCTTGTTGGAAATTGTGAGCTATGTGCTGGACGGCTTCAATGCCATCAAACCCCAACGTACTGTTGGTGTGGCCCTCGACTTAACAAAGGCATTTGACACTGTCAATCTAGGCCTACTATCAGAGAGTCTGTTGAAGTCTACCATCAAGCCATGGCAGAAGCGTTGGATAACTGCCTTCACTAAAGGACGTCGGGCAAACGTGCTATTTCAGGGACTTGTCTCCAGTAGCATCCCCATAACAGCCGGTGTCCCTCAAGGAGGATTTTTATCGCCTGCACTTTTCAATTTATATCTAGAAGATTTGCCCGTTCTCCTCAAGACATCAAGGTCGTTGCATACGCCGATGATATGTATTACTATTCTGTGCCGAGATCGCGACATTAAGGTAGCCGCCAGTAAGATCAATGACTACTTGATCGAGTTGAAATGTTTCTTCGATCGCAAAATGCTCACAGTCTCTGCCTCCAAATCGTCCGTCACCGTCTTTTCCACTGATAATGCAGAGCACAGTGCCCATCCTATGGTGAAATGGGACGAAACTCAATTGCAGGCCACCCGATTCCCCAAGCTGCTTGGACTCGTGTTGGATCCTTCGTTGAAGTTTCATAAGAACACTGAGCAGAAGCAAGCCACAGTGAAAACAAGACTCAACGTCCTGCGTGCTCTCGGTGGAACGTCCTGGGGATGCAATAAAGAAACGATCCTGACCACGTATAAGGCTATTGTGCAACCCGCCTTGGAGTATGCTGCGCCAGTCTGGCAGCACATCGTGTCGGACACCTCTTGGTCCAAGCTGCAGCGCATCCAAAATTGTGCTCTGCGAATTGCAACAGGCTGTTCCAAAAGCTCTCCAATAGAGCACTTACATGCCGAAGCTCGCATATTGCCAGTTAGAGACCACTGCCAATTCCAGGCGCAACAAATGTACATTAACATCGTGAAGCAGCCGAATCATCCTTCGCGAAGAGTACTAAACCCGGTGAAAGAGAGATGTATCAGAAAGCCTTTCGCTGATGCTCCGTCGAAAGTAGATGTGCAGAGATGGACTGAAGCACAACAAGAACGCCTCCGTCTCTTGCGCGCGGAGCATACCCGATTCGTGAACGAACACTTGAGCAGAGTTGCCACAAACCCCATCCTGGGAGTCGCACCTCCAAAGGTCTCCGAGACAGAGATGGAACTTGGCAGGCGTGCCAGGTGCACCCTTGCATCGTTACGCTGTGGACACTCCCCCATGCTTATGTCATACTTGCATAGGATTGACAACAGCAAACCTGACGAGTGTCCTGATTGCGGTAGTCAAGGGCATACTACTGCGCATCTGTTCAATTGCCCGAAAAGACCGACTACATTGACGACAATGGATCTGTGGACGAACCCAGTGCTAGTGGCCGAGTTTCTGAACCTATGACAGAACCCCTCTCTGTGGCTGCAAAGAAGAAGAAGAAGATGACGGGTGCGCCTGTGTGAACCTGCAACGGCCAAATCGGCTCTCCACCCTACGCACAGGCGCTTCGGAGGCAGCGCGGGTTTGATCAATCGTTCAACGTGTGTGGTCCCGGTCAACCACCGGAGCTGTTTTGTGGTTTAAAGGCATCGTACACGATGAAAACCATATTTGGGTTTTTGATGTTTTCGTGTTGTACTATCCCTATAGTGACTAACGGTAGCAAAACGCCCCCTCAAAAACGTCAACTTTTTGAGAAAAACCCATTTTTAGAAAGTTCATAGCAAATTTGAATTTCGCGCCGGCATCAACTTGGGATAGTTGCGCAGAGAATGCAAGGAACAGTTTTACGCTTCGTTCCTTGGCGCAGCGTTGGAAGCAATTCACCGAGGATGCCGCTCAACTACGACTTCAGCTGAATTAAAATGGGCTACCCACCTGCTGCGTCCAGTGCTGCCGGCTGCTTTCGATCGATGCCGAATTCGAAATTGACTGGCGTGTGTATTGCGCCCTACGACGCGTCAAGGCACGCCCGCCGTCAGCAACCCAGGAGCTTTGTTCCTTGTAACCAGGGTCAAGCGGGGCGTTGCGTAATTTTTCGAAATCGGAGCGAACCCCCGCCAGCAGAATTTTTCCAGAATATTTGCGATCCTCCCCCTGAGGCGCGCTTCTAGGCAGTTTATATTTGATTACTAAAACTTTCAGACGGCGAAAACTGGTTCAGTAGTCGGGCTCAAGCGTCTAGAAGCTGAGCAATGCTACGATACTTCCCTTTAGGAACAAAAATCGAGAATTTCGGGTACATCTTTACCAAATTGTTATTTTTGATCCAAAATTTTTACGATCCTCGTTGAACATTCATTTTCGGGCCAAAATTTTTTCGACCCCCCTTCCCTCTCCGTTGCGGAATTTCGCAACCTCGCTTGACCCTGCTTGTAACAACGGATCGACCCCAAGGCCGGCCCCCCAAAACCAGGAAGCCAATTTCAGGTAAGCGAATCTTCAATCAGAGACGGTTTTGTAACTCCAAACTTTCTCAGTGACATTGTCATGGCCCACTAGTCCGAATGAACGCATAAACCCAAATTCGGTTTTCATCGAGGACGATGCCTTTAAGTGACCCAATCGAAGCGATGCGACACGATGTCCTGTGGGAGATCGCTTCGTTCTAGTTCGGTCATCTACAGTGCAAAACAGCTCCTGTGGGTGACATCGATCGTCGTTTTCTCCCGTAGGAGACCGCCGCCAGTGTCGGAGCTAATCAATAAAATAGGCGTCGCTGTTACCATGGATTCTGCATCTACACCATCACACACGCCATTTTACGGCTATCGTGGCAATCGGTACCGCACGGTATTTGGAGTTTACTTATCGACTGAAAATCAGGGTCATGCGAGGTGTTGCGTAATTTTTCCCCACCATCAATGTCTTTTCCCAAAATCCAAAATTTTCGCTACCCCCCCCCCTGAAGCACGATTTCTGAGCAGTTTATAATTGATCACTAAAGCTGCCAGAAGCGATAAATCGTTCAGTAGTCGGGCTCTACCGTCTAACGCCTTCGGCATAGTGGCGAAGGCGAGCGAGCGAGGATTGATGAGGGATGGGGAGCGCTACCCAAAGACACGCGGCTAAATCTCTCCGACACTGGCAGCGGACTCCTACAGGAGTCGGCTGGGAGTCCTAGTCTCCCCTGCAACAGGAGTCCTGATTTTCCCCTGTAGGAGTCCTGTGATGCTCCTGTAGGAGTCCTATTATTCTCCTGTAGGAGACCGGAACTTGTACGGTAGCTTGGAGGAAATTTTAAATAACGTTTGCTGAAATCAAGCCAAAACCGCCTTGTTTTCGACTTTTTTTAAATCGAAGCATGATTTTCAAACTTCTTCGTTGACGATTTTTTCAACGGCAAAAATTAGTGTAGGGCATTAAGCCCCATTACATTCCTCCCTCACTTTTCTTCAAGGAGGAAATTCGGCTCCTAAGCACCCCAATCAATCTATGCGAGGGGCGCCTCTGTGAACCTGCATGGGCGAATCAGCTCTCCACCCCATGCACACGCGTATCGTACACCGCGCGGGTTCGATCAATGGTTCAACGTGCGCGTTCCAGGACAACTACCGGAGCTGTTTTGTCCTGTAGGAGACCCAACGGAAGCGATGCGGCAGCATGTCCTGTAGGAGACCGCTTCGCTCTAGTTCGGTCTCCCACAGGATAAAACAACTCCTGTAGGAGACCGCGATCGTAGTTTTCTCCCGTAGGACTCCGCTGCCAGTGACAAGACGTTGAATCCAGGGGAAAATTTTTCGTCCCCGCGAGTACCGTAGCTAACGGGAGCACAAATCCCGGCAGGACCCGCCTTCAACCGCGACGCACATCCGGCTCGACAGCGCTGGCTGGCGCTTTGCCAACTTTTTCCGGCCAGCGTATGACCCATCGCCTGGCGGATAATCATCAGCCGGCTCTCGTATTGATTAAGTGATGTTCATTCATGTAATGTAAAGGGCATTCAGAAAAAAACTTCTGTGAGTGAGTAAAAAAACTGTGAGTAACGAAACAAACTTCGAACCGAAGTGCGAAGGACGACAAATAATGCCGGAAAATCAGAAAGTTAAAGAATTTTAAAATTTAGATTAAATTGGGTGATTGGAACGATTCTTCAGAGGAAATTTTGTTTATACGGACCACGTTCTACCCAGAAAACCAGTGTAGCATGACGAAAACCGAATCCTTACCCCTTCCGTCGACTCGGTTACCCCTTTGATGCTTGCCGGCCTAGCCTTTGCGTTATCAATCAATAGGTGATTGCCGGAAAAAGTTGGCAAAGCGCCAGCCAGCGCTGTCGAGCCGGATGTGCGTCGCGGTTGGAAGCGGGTCCTGCCGGGATTTGTGCTCCTGTTAGCTACGGTACTCGCGGGGACGAAAAATTTTCACCTGGATTCAACGTCTTGTCTGCCAGTGTCGGAGCTACGCCTGACATCCGACGTCAATTATGGTGTGTCGCTTGCGGCACTGCAGACGACACACGATAAACGACGGCGACCTTTAAAATTGCGTTTCGCTGTAATGCTGTGATGAAAATGTATTGGAAATCTATGTTTTCCATTGAGGTATGTTTCTTAGAAGGAGCAGAAACGTTGAAAGCAGGACTCTTAGTTTGAAATATGTGAAGGTATAAGTTTTGGCAAAGGATGATGTTTTCTTTGGGAGTGCATAGCTACGAATTTCTTTCGTCGAACATCGCGGCTGGAGTGTGGTTTTACTTTGGCCTTGTGATCAATAAAATTTTTATAAATTTCGCTCACTAGGGCTTATCATACACTTGCCGGGCGCTTTTGCAAAACCATGTTTTGATAGTTGTGGGTGTAGGACACAGCATTGGTAGTCTGTTTTTTTTAATCCACTAAATGCCTCAGAGATTCACAGGAGATAAAAGTGAGCATTTTCATAGCTTCACTGGGAGAAACGGGGTTCACGAATGCCAATTTTTAGGGTGTTCAAATAATTGTTTCAGATTTAGCTCAAAACTTCTTTCTAGGGTTTTTTTTTGGGTGCTGATTTTTGGGCTAGTGTTCTCTTGTTCTAGGGGATTCGCTTTGGAAGCCTTCATTCCTCTGAAAGTTATATTTGGTCTGGAAAAAAGGTCACTGAATCGGAAGTGGAATCATTTTTTAGAATTGTTCATCCACGACTGAAGGACTTTAGAGGCAACGATATTCGACGAAAGAAAAAAATTCGTAGCTATGCACACCCAAAAAAACCTCATCCTTCACCAAAACTTATACCTACACATATTCCACCCTAAAAGCCCCTCTTTTAACGTTCTTGCTCCTTCTAGAAAACATATCTCAACGGAAAACATAGTTTTCCAATAGATTTTCATCACAGCATTGCAGCGAAACGCAATTTTAAAGGTCGCCGTCGTTTATCGTGTGTCGTCTGCAGTGGCGCAAGCGACACACCATAATTGACGTCGGATGTCAGGCGTAGCTCAGACATTCGCAGCGTTGAACTTTGGGGGAAAACGACGTTCGAGTTGAACTACTGAGGCTATTTTGTCGAGGAGTTGAACTGATGAGAACGATTCGTTGAACTGCTGAGCTTATCGCCGCGCTGCGTGTCGCGTCGCGTGCGCAGTGCCGACAGACGACGGCTCCGACGCAATGTTGAACGCCAAAATCAAACCAGCGGCGCATACGAGCCGTCTCGAGGTGGGATTAGACCGATCCACTTCTTTGTCAAGTGTCAACTCCTCGGGCTCTGCCTTCGAGTTGAGTGGGGGTGTGAGTACCTGCACTTGCCTGCTCCTGCACCAACGCAGGTGCTCTATCGTGGAAGCAGGCAAGAAGCAGAGCACTTGCAGTTGATTGATTTTTGGTGAGCCTAGAAAGTGCACACCTGGTTAGGGCCAGGTGAGCTCAGGTATATAGAGATAACATTAAACCGTAAGGAAAAACTAGCTACAACGTGCAGGAATTATCCATGCAGAAATCATTTGAATTTCCCTCCAATCAGCACTTCTGTTCAACTTTAGTGGAAATCGGCATCAACTACCGAGCAATTTCCGTTGAACTAACGGGGAAATTCTGCTGATTTCCAGTGTGGACATTAGTTCAACGGATTTTCCACGGTAGTTGAACCGTACGAATGTCGGAGAGATTTAGCCGCGTGTCTACCCAAAGCGGTCGCGTGCGCGGTCAAACTGCGTAGCGCTCCCCCACCCCTCATCATTGCTCGCTCGCACCTTTGCCACTATGCCGAGGCCTTCAAACCTGAGCATGTTGCGATCCTTCCCTTTCGTGAGCAAAAATATCGAGGATTTTTGGGATATCTTCAACAGATTTTCAATTTTTGAACGTAAACTTTCGCGATCCCTTCACTACCTTCATTTTTGGGCCAAGATTTTCGACCCCCACCCCGTTGCGAAATTTCGCAACCCCCGTTGACCTTGCTGAAGATCGAAATGCCTGATATGCACTGTCGCGGACTATATTATCCCGGTCTTAATGCGATGTAGAAAATGGGCCGCCTCCCCTAAGCGGAAAATTATTCACCCCACCCTAGTTAGGTCCTTGCTATGTTTGCGTTGCAGAGCCTGTCGCTGCGTCAGCGGCAGGCCTACTATTGTTTAAATTAGAAATCGGACCGTTCACGGGCCCGTCGCTGAGGACTGCGACAGGCTCTGTCAAGTGAGTACACCATGAGCTATAGACGGAGAGAGTAGAATATATTAGAAGGCTATTTCGTTTCAAAGGCAAAACTGACCTTGACTAGTGCTTGGCCCAACTGGAGTGATTCCTTTGCTGGACTGCATCCTTGTCTTGACAACTTCTAGTGGACACGTGATACATGTGCCTAAATGCGATCTGATATAGCCCTTCTTCAGACATAAAATGGAGCTGGAAAATTTAAAAAAATGCTTGTATGAGAGCTTCACCTGCAGTTCCTCCGACTGCTCCTCCGATGAAATGGACAAGTGCTTCGCGATCCATAAACATTTTCTGAAAAGTTGAATCCAAATATCAATGCAAAATCACCACGGTGTCCAGCCATCGGGCGATTGATAGAGCTCTGCTGAGCAAGTCACGAAGGAGTACAGTTACGGAGCTTCGGGAGCAAAAATATTTTAGCATTGGAGCGCGTTTTCCTCCCGTCCCTTTAATCGTTGCGGGTTTTGCTATGCCAGCTGCGATCTGCACGCGCATAATTAATGTTTATGGGGAAATTTCAAATCCTTGAATTAAAAAAATACCTCGGTTTTGTACTAAGGATTGAAACTCCGGGTGGGCGAAATTTTCGCATGCGTTCTAAATTTCTTACACTCCGGCGTTGAAACCCCTGGCCCAACGTCGGGGAAACCTCCGCACAAATGCGAACTTAAGACCGAATCCAGCTCGTCGCAAGCGCAACTGTACGCACGACACTCAAAAGCCAATTTCTTTACCGCATACTTATGCAACAAAATGACGTAAGCGGAAGCTTCAGAGAGATGCTTGGGACTACTTCCTCGGAGCTTTGAAGAGCGAAAATGTATTTGGCCTAAATACAAGTTAAAAAAGGATTCGCACCCACATCGAAACTTTCCAATATTGGGATTTTTATCAAGTTTGATACGTGTGCCAAACTTTTTTCAAATTGCTCCAAGGGGTTGAAGCTCCGCGTGGACCAAATTTTGACGTGGCTACGAAACTTTTCTCCACCCCCCCCCCTCTATTATGCGTATGCCTACTCCAAACTGCCACACCACACAAGGGTGTGGCAGTAGTAGCTCGTACTGTGCTTATCTGGACCAAATTCCGGTCCGCAATTGCGTCTCGACACGCTTTGCGGCCGCACGCTCCCGACCCGGAAGAGCTTCCAGCGCCGCAGCCGCTGATCTGTTGACTCTAGGTAGGTTTTGAAAACTGGAAACTAACAGCAAATGGAGAAAATTTTATAAAAAAGCCACATCGAGTCGGCTTAGGCGCTGGAAACCCGATTGAGTCGAGCGCTTGCGGCAGCAAAGCGTGTCGAGACGCATTTGCGGACCGGAATTTGGCCCAGAGAAGCACAGTATGAATCACAACATACGGTAACTATGACAACTTTGTAAATGAGAAGTACATATTTAACAGTGTCGTATTCAAAGTTCTTGGTTGAATTGATTTTTCTCGGTCGCGTCGGAACTCGTCTGCGCCATCATTTTCACACCCACCAAACTTTGCACCAACCCGGGGTTTCCCTCCTCTTCCGAAATCAGGAGAGTTAGGGGCCCTAAGAAATGTATCGAACACTCAAAGTCAAATTTCCAATTTGAGTTTAACCCCAACATTCAGATCTCAGAAAATCGCGGCCTCTTACGAGCTCCGACGTAATCATTTTCCTCACGGCATTTCCACAGACAATCCACTTTGGCAAAATCAATTGCCTTTGTCGTCCAGTAGACCTATTACCTCCGAATTGATCTTTCCCTTAACACGAGCAAGCATTTTCTGAAGATGGCATTGCTTCTGTGGCCATCTTCTAATCCATAAAAATGGCGAGATAGTGATCGAGAAATTGACACGGGTAGGAAAACGCGCTCCAATGCTAAAATATTTTTCGCTCCCGAAGCTCCATAACTGTACTCGTCACCACGAAGTCGAACGCTAAAGACCTACCCTCTATAAAACGTCGTAATTCACATGATTCGAGGCGCGAGCGGTGCGCGCGACCCCTTGGCCTCCGTCTGCCCTACGCTCTCTCACTGTCTCTAACTTCCGTTCAGCACCAGCACGCGTAGGAACCAAGTGAATTTCGCCGCTTTATAGCCTGTACGGACGGTTCCAGAAGAACGCCGAGGATGTATTTCCATTTGTAGGGAGGTTGAAAGCCATGTTTAGGTTTACTGGCGTGAATAATGTTCAACTGGTGCTATGTGGGAAGGGGGGGGCACACAAGACGTTGAAGCTAGGACTTTTTCAGTCGTCACCGTCCACAGTTACGGAAAATCGTGGCGGGACCATTTCGCCATCCATTGGCAGCAAGCCAAGAGAGCGAAGCGAATGTTCCAGAAAATGACTAGCGACAGCGGATACAGGCTCACACACTCGCGGGGGTCGGTGGCCGGTTGAGAGGAGTTGAACAGGTAGCGTGCTCCCGCTCGAAACGAAAAAAGGGGCGGGCAAGGCCCGAAAACTCCCCCATTCATGCCGAAAACTCCGCGTGTCAACCTCCCACCGACCCTACAATGCCACGTCATCCTTGACCCGTTCACAGCGAAAGCTCTGCCTTATCACCTCCCACCGACCACTCAGTGTGACGTCACACCCACGTGTTTACACCGAAAGTTTCGCCTAATCACCTCCCACCGACCACCCTCTACCACTACTGCAGTCGCGGGCGCCGGTGGCAGGTTGAGAGGCAGCACAATGGACCTGTCAACCTGCCACCAACGCCCGCCAAAGCGTCGATATCCCGAACTGTCAACCGTGATACGCACAAATACGTCACATTCCAGTGCAGCGTATACATTGTGGGCTACCGATTCCGCGCTCTACGCGAGAGAGTACCAGAGAACAACAAGGCAGACACTGCAACACGTCGCCCCGAAAACTCCGCCACATATGAGACATCACCACGAAAACTTCGGCAGTTATGAGTCATGCCGAAACCTCCGCCGATCAGCCGCATCGGATCGATTTCATTCGGAAAGGGGCGTTTTAACCTGCCACCGACCCCCGCGATTGCCTGAGGGTGTTTGGGTCTAAATTTGTTCTGTTTGTGAGCAGTTTATTAGTTACTCAGATTTCGATAAATCGAATATACCATACGTATAAGGCTGCGATGTGGACCAAAACAGTAGGTTAGCGAGCGGAAAGTCCACTTGCCCAACAGAATCTACTCTTATTTAGCAAAAAAAAAAGTGATAGCAAACTTGTGCTCAGCGTCTAAGAATACCTTTTTGTTTGAATTTCCAACTAATTTCGGGTCACAGGCATAGGCTTGCTTATGCATCTACACACGATTCCCCGTAAAACAGTGTAAGAAACTCAAATTCGTGTTAGGTACCTGCCAAGGTGAAGTTTTAGGCGCGCTGTGTCTTTCTAAATCAACAGTACACGTCTGCAAAAACCCTGCCTCTGCTTTCGCGGCGATTTGCTGCGCTACGTTGTCTCTTGCCTTACTGCCAGTGGATTTCGAGGTGGTCCCGAAGCGATTGCCTGTAACGGTAGACGGTGACGACTGAAAAAGTCCTAGCTTCAACGCCTTGTGGGGGGCACTGTTGTATCGCACTTGGCCACGCCCATTTTTCCGTGCCGCAATGACTCTCCTGATTTTGGCAGGGAGGGAAACCCCGGGTAGGTGCTCAAATTTAGTGCGGCACGGTAAAATGGGCGTGGCCAAGTCCATCGCGCCATTGTGGCCCCCCCCCTTCCCACATAGCACCGTTCAACTTTCGTATGCTGACAGTATGCCACAAAATTCGCTCCATTTTTCATTGGAATTTCATTCAATGTTATTTAGTTGGGAAGTTGCTCTAGGAGCGCTAAGTATGGCAATATTCAAAAGAATGCACTAAAAAACAGGAGGTTTTCCAGTCAGGGACACAAGAATCAAGGGACTGGATTTTTTGCGCGCGTAATTCGACGTGTTTTGCGAGAATTACGCTGAGTACATTTTCTTTACGCCTAATTTTGAATATTACGGTGTTTTCGAAATTAGACGAGCACGTGAAATAAGAAAGAAGTGGCCAGGCAGTTTTCAGCAGCCGAATGAACTATTATGAGGCAAGAAGAGGTGATTTGTAACAATGAAGGAAGCTTGGGAGACATGCGAGTTAAGTTAGTCAGTGACGAACGTTGGGGACGAGTGGCGAAGAGCGGACGGTCCGGGGTGCAGGGCGCTCGCTATCACGTGTCCCACAGTGGATGCAGCGGTCACAAGACAACACTACACTTCAACACAACACAGGATCAACCCTTCTGGGATTCGAATTCACTTATCTAGACGCAAAAAAAAGAGCTAGAACGAGCGAGTTTCCATTTGCAGGAACGGATGCGTCCACTCTCTGTGGGAGGAGTTTTGGCGATGAACTCGTGGACCATAGCCAGACAATGCGCCATCCGTATTGAGGCTGGCAGAAAAGGGAACTCCGAAGCACTGTGATGGGGTCAAAAGTTGTTTCGCGAATGATAAGCAGAACCCGGTTGAACGGCAAAGTTCGGTGACGATAGCGCCGTCGAGGACGGGGCACGTGTTTTTCACGTGCGCGATCGCCCTCAAGAGACCCATCGAACTGCGAACGGAAAAAGCCCGTAATGACGCAGCGCAACGCATCCACATGAACTACCCCTGAGGTTGAAACACGTAGTTGTACAAAGTCAGTTTCGTGACGTTGTTTCAGGTGTTACGAGTCGTGCATGAGTCGATTTCTTCACAACAATCGCGCAACTTCACTCTGGTTCGATTAGAATCGCAGAACCCTTAGGGCCTTCGTGATAAGGGAAATCCCCCTGTAAGTACCCCGGCGGGATGAAAACGCTTCCCGTGAGAGTTTGGCACCAACGCGATCCTGCGCACAATACCACTAATCGCTAGATAATCCACATAACTTCATCACCTGGTGGCGCTCGCGGTGTCATGAGGGAGTCGATCTCGTACGAGATTCGCGATAGCCCGTCTCACGGGGTGCCCGCTTTTACGACGCGATGAAACACAAAATTTCATGTATGGGTGGGTTGGAAACTGAGCGATAATGGCCTCTCTGCACGACAAACTAGTGGTTTATGGAAAAATCTTTGGAGCAAAGCTCCAAAGTTATCTCCATAAGGTGCTCTCGCCTCTATGATGTAAACGAGAGACGCAGAAATTTATTGGAGCCAACAATGGGGCTGGCTGGTTTATGAAGCAAGTAAAGTTAGGAAACCGATATTTCAATCGACGCAGAATTTCGCGTAGATTCCGAAAGCAACTTTCACCGTGACACTATCTGATACGTCTGTGAGGAACACAAATCAACTATTGGTTTATTAGCAAATACAGCAAATATCAGGTTGTCCGATAAGTTGTTGCCGTTTTTTTAATTTTTTATAACTTTATTTTTAAGCATAAAATAACAACAATTTAATCAATAATGTATTCTGCGTTGTTTGTTATGACTTGCTCCCAACGTTCTACGAGAACTCTTCGGTAGAAATCGTCCGGCCTCGATTCGAAAAATTCTTCTAACCACACCCGTAATTCGACATCATTATTGAACGAAACGCCGCGCAAAGCGTTTGAAAGAGATAGGAAGAGGTGGAAATCCGATGGCGCTAGGTCTGGAGAGTATGGAGGATGTGGCAGCACTTCCCAACCAAGCGTTTGAATCGCCTCCTTGGTCATAATGGCGCTCAATACGTTCGGCACCCAAGCTCCGAGTTTTTGAACCTTTCCCATTGAGTGGAGATGTTCTGCTACTGTTGATTTATTGGATCCTATACGCTCTGCCAATTCTCTGGTTGTTTGACGCGCGTCTTCGTGCAGAAGTTGATCCAAACGCTCTTCATCAAACTCACTTGGTCGCCCGGAACGAGATGCGTCCTTGAGGTCGAAATTGCCACTTTTGAACTTCGCAAACCAATATCGAGCAGTTCTTTCAGCTATGGCACCCTCTCCGTATACGGCACAAATCTCTCTAGCAGCTTCCGTGGCTTTGGCACCTCGGTTAAACGCAAAAAGTAGATGGTGTCGAAAATGCTCGTTTTTGTCGACTTGACACTCCATTTAAATGCTCTAAAAATTAACAAAAAATAATCGAAACAAAAAAACCAAATAGACTTTCTTGTAGAGCGAAAAATTCTCTTTCGAATAACACAAAACATTGTACCAAAAAATTTCATTTCGATCGCTAATTTTTTAATTTAAAAAAACGGCAAGAACTTATCGGACAACCTAATAGAATATGTTGTGGTGCAGCGTCGTCGTGGTAGTCGTGGTTGGTCGTTGACGGCGACGGCTTGTATAGCCGAGAAAAAGCCCACCAGGCTCCGCAGCGGCTGGTGGGCTATTTCTCTGCTATTTCCCGGCAACTGGTGCTCGTCACACAGCCACGAATCTGGAAATGAGATCTTTATTTGTAATAACCGACAACGTTACCGTCAATCATAACTGCACTGTGTTCCATAGGAAGACGTCGAACGACAATATTGAGGTCTCTTTGCGTCGATTTCCCAAACCCACGAATGAAGCCAAACACCAGAAGAAATTTCTGGTAGACTCGCACGGGCTACGGGCTTATCTTCATCGAGGCTATTGTTCCAGGCGAAAGATTACCTCTGAACGTGATAAATATGAAGGACTCCGCCAACGCGTAGCTAGATGCCTCACACGGAAACCAGAGGTGCCCAGGGTTTTGGAGGCATCCAGTCTGATTTTGACACGAGAATTTACATAAGTTACGGAAAGTTTAGCCTCAGTTGGTGAAATTTCAGCTACGTGCCCGCATATTCTACGTAAATTCTCGCTACAGCACCCGCATATTCTACGCTTATTCTCGTTCCAGCACTGGGTCGATCGACCCACCCAGTCTTGATCTGTACTAGAAAGGCGATCCCCGCTGCGATCGAGCGCATCGCCATTTCTTCCCCACGGCCTGCAGCATCCCAGCGGCCAAAATTATCCCTAGCAAGGTCTTCCAGAGAGCGACACGGGGTCACCCTCCACGACCACCCACAGAGTGTCAAGTTATCTGTGGGTTGACTGGGCCAACGCTGTTCAAACCACATCCCTGCGTTCCGCGTAGCCAACGCGGGTTGAGATTGCATTCCAACACAGGCTGTCGCTAAATCCGTAGATTCTCGCTACAAAATTATAGCGAGAATATACGGGTTTAGCGTCAAAGAGATCAATGTTTCGAATTTAGCCTTCGTTTTTACGTAGAATACGCGCAGAATTTGCACCCTTGTAGCCTTGACACAAGAATATGCGGGTTTTAGCTATCGTAGCCAAAACCCGTAGTTTACCGCTACATGGAATGGGGCGGCGTTTCAGGCCGCGCCTACGGAGGCATCTAGCTACGCGTTGGCAGAGGAAGTAATCGTAGGGAACTAGTCATTCCGTACCTTGTCTGGGAATTTTATGTGAAGCCTCCATCTTTGATAATGGCTTGAATCTTCACTATATGCATGCCAAATTTGAGAATTAACTCCATGTTCCACTGAGAAGAAACTCTCTGGTAGTCAGAGGAGAGATTAAAAAAATATGTATGAGGTGTGCATACTATAAAATACGCTGATATCCTGCTATCATCCGAGCTTATGAGTATCCCATTGTGAATGGATCCATGATGCCTCAGTACCCAATCAAATTGTAAAATGAAGAGTTATTTTGGCTGACTCAATACATCGTATGTGGCTATAAAGCCCCGTTCTGGTTGATTGGCTGAACTTTGCCCGGTAAGCGTACAAGAATACGCCCACGTAAAGGCATGCAGTAATAATGGGTGATCAAAAAACTCGATATTGCCCGTAGTATTCCGGAGTACGGCACGGCTCAGCAGCATCAGGAAGTTCGCCATCGCATAGACCGCACATAAATCAACAAAGGTCAAGTAAGCTAAACTGAGCTGGATCCAAGCAGACCACATATTCGGCGGCTGTTTCACGGCTATTTCGCGGCGAAAACTATTTGGCGGCTATTTGGCGGTTATATCGCGGCACGCGTTATTTGGTGGCTATTTCCCAGCTATTACGCGGCCAGCAGGCATTTCGCGGCTATTTCGCGGCTATTCCTCGCCCAAAACTCTCAGAATAATAGCCGCGAATTAGCCGCCAAATAATGCTCGCCGGAAAATAGCCGCGAAATAGCCGCCAAATAATGCGAACCGCCAAATATCCGGTCTCCTTGGGTCTAGTTTATTTAAGCTTAGTTGAGTTTAGTTGACTTACGTGCGGTCTATGCGATGGCGATTTACCTAATGCTGCTGAGCCGTGCCCTATTCCGTAATGCTACGGGTAATATCGAGTTCCTTGATCACCCATTAAAACTGCATTCCCCTACATGAGCGTATTCTCGTAAGCATACCAGGTGAAGATCAAGCATGGCAGAACGGCGCTTAGAGTCATATACGACGTATTGAGTCAGCTGAAAGAATCACGAACACAGGGTGCGCAGTCACGATAACAATTGCATTTCAGTTGCTGTTACGATCTTGGCACGTGAAAGCGAAATCTCAGCGCGCAGAACTCTTGAGGCCTTTTGGATTGCGGCACCCCCCCCCCCCCCAAATAAACCGAAAGGACGAATGTGTTGCGGTGACCGAGGAGTTGGCGCCGTAGGTTGACCTGTGCGGATTCTGCCCAACCGGTCATAATCTAAGGGCGGGTCTGAGCGTGGGCGGTCCCAGGTCTTCGAGGGTGATTCTGAGGGTTCTTACTAGTCAGTCGCCCAAAAACTTCCAACCAAGGCTATCGGATCTCTTGGTCCCCTTTAAAGGTTGGTGTAATCTGTGACTACCGTTCTTTTGATTCACTTCCGCGTGAATCCTTCTCTGTAGAATGAAATGGAGTTTGGAAGGATAGCTTCGTGGTTCTTAATTCGGGTTTTCCAGGCTCCGAAGAAGGCGAAAATTGCCGAAACGTCAGCCAAATAAAGAGGTTCTAACAGCATTTGTCTCGCTTCAACCACCGAACACTACAAGCATCACGATTCTATTCTTAATGTGACGCTCATAAGCTCGGATGATCGCAGGATATCAGCGTGTTTTACAGGACGCACGCCTGACATTATTCTCACCAGCGGCGTCGGCCGGGTGACGCCGGCCTCTGCCGCTGGGGCCCGGCTGCGCCGGCCCATTTGCCGGCTTCGCCGGCATCTTGGATATAAGGCAAATAAGTCGGTGCTTTCTTTCTTCTTGCGCCGGCCCATAAGCTGGTTTAGGCGGCAACACTCAAACTATCGGAAATCACAAAGCATTCCAAACCTTGCTACGTCCGTTTACCTCCTTATTTGTACCGTGACACACCGGTCGTTCTTCCGTTTTATGAGATTCTGAAGTGGCCTTTGATTTATCTTAATTTTTGTCATGATAAGGACAACCGCTGTTTGGAATTTACTAAACGTTTTCATGATCAACCGACCCCCTGCTTCTTTTATTGCCAAATGAAGTAGAATGAAGTTTGTGTTTCATGGATGCAGATTTTGATTAACTCTTATTTTCATCGTATATAAACCCGATTTAGAAAAGTTAGTGCATATAAACAGCTAAGCAGTTGAATTGAGTGGTGAAGGGTAGGGGACCTGAAGAAAGGAGCGGTGTACGCTCTCTTTTAGACGCACATAGTGAATCAAAAGTAATGCGCTCCCTCTCTCTCATGAGTCTCACACGTTTTCTAGGGCGTCCAGCGCTCCCTTTTGGGTCTCACACGTTTTGTAGGGCGTCCAGCGCTCCCTTTTGGGTCTAACACACTTCCTACTGCGCAATCTCCCTCGGGTCTCACACATTTTATGCGGCGCCCCGCGCACTCCCACTACGGTCCCGCACACTTTCTACGGCGACCGGCGCACTCCCACTTAGGTCCCGCACACTTTCTACGGCGGCCGGCGCACTCTCACTCGGGTTCCGCACACTTTCTACGGCGTCCGGCGCACTCTCACTCGGGTCCCTCACACTTTCTACGGCGTCCGGCGCACTCTCACTCGGATCCCGCACACTTTCTACGGCGTCCTGCGCACTACCACTCGGGTCCCGCACACTTTCTACGGCGTCCGGCGCACTACCACTCGGGTCCCGCACACTTTCTACGGCGTCCGGCGCACTCTCACTCGGGTTCCGCACACTTTCTACGGCGTCCGGCGCACTCTCACTCGGGTCCCGCACGCTTTATACGGTGTCCGGCGCACTCCCACTTAGATCCCGCCCACTTTCTACGGCGTCCGGCGCACTCTCACTCGGGTCCCGCACACTTTGTACGGCGTCCGGCGCACTCTCACTCGGGTCCCGCACACTTTCTACGGCGTCCGGCGCACTCTCACTCGGGTCCCGCACACTTTCTACGGCGTCCGGCGCACTCTCACTCGGATCCCGCACACTTTCTACGGCGTCCTGCGCACTCCCACTCGGGTCCCGCACACTTTCTACGGCATCCTGCGCACTCCCACTCGGGTCCCGCACACTTTCTACGGCGTCCGGTGCACTCTCACTCGGGTCCCGCACACTTTATACGGCGTCCGGCGCACTCTCACTCGGGTCCCGCACACTTTCTACGGCGTCCGGCGCACTCTCACTCGGGTCCCGCACACTTTCTACGGCGTCCGGCGCACTCTCACTCGGATCCCGCACACTTTCTACGGCGTCCTGCGCACTCCCACTCGGGCCCCGCAAACTTTCTACGGCGTCCTGCGCACTCCCACTCGGGCCCCGCAAACTTTCTACGGCGTCCTGCGCACTACCACTCGGGTCCCGCACACTTTCTACGGCGTCCGGCGCACTACCACTCGGGTCCCGCACACTTTCTACGGCGTCCGGCGCACTCTCACTCGGGTTCCGCACACTTTCTACGGCGTCCGGCGCACTCTCACTCGGGTCCCGCACGCTTTATACGGTGTCCGGCGCACTCCCACTTAGATCCCGCCCACTTTCTACGGCGTCCGGCGCACTCTCACTCGGGTCCCGCACACTTTGTACGGCGTCCGGCGCACTCTCACTCGGGTCCCGCACACTTTCTACGGCGTCCGGCGCACTCTCACTCGGGTCCCGCACACTTTCTACGGCGTCCGGCGCACTCTCACTCGGATCCCGCACACTTTCTACGGCGTCCTGCGCACTCCCACTCGGGTCCCGCACACTTTCTACGGCATCCTGCGCACTCCCACTCGGGTCCCGCACACTTTCTACGGCGTCCGGTGCACTCTCACTCGGGTCCCGCACACTTTCTACGGCGTCCGGCGCACTCTCACTCGGGTCCCGCACACTTTCTACGGCGTCCGGCGCACTCTCACTCGGGTCCCGCACACTTTCTACGGCGTCCGGCGCACTCTCACTCGGATCCCGCACACTTTCTACGGCGTCCTGCGCACTCCCACTCGGGCCCCGCAAACTTTCTACGGCGTCCTGCGCACTCCCACTCGGGCCCCGCAAACTTTCTACGGCGTCTTGCGCACTCCCACTTGAAACCCGCCCACTTCGTACGGCGCCCTGCGCCCTCCCACTTGGATCCCACACACTTTCTACGGCGTCCGGCGCACTCCCACTTGGACCCCGCACACTTTCTACAGCGTCCGGCGCACTCTCGCTCGGGTCCCGCAAACTTTCTACGGCGTCCGGTGCACTATCACTCGGGTCCCGCACACCTTCTACGGCGTCCTGCGCACTCCCACTTCGGTCCCGCACACTTCCTACGGCGTTCAGCGCACTCCCACTTGGGTCCCGCACACTTTGTACGGCGTCCGGCGCACTCTCACTCGGGTCCCGCACACTTTGTACGGCGTCCGGCGCACTCCCACTCGGGTCCCGCACACTTTCTACGGCGTCCGGCGCACTCCCACTTAGATCTCGCCCACCTTCTACGGCGTCCGGCGCACTCTCACTCGGGTCCAGCACACTTTCTACGGCGTCCGGCGCACTCTCACTCGGGCCCCACACACTTTATACGGTGTCCGGCGCACTCTCACTCGGGTCTCGCACACTTTCTATGGCGTCCTGCGCACTCCCACTTGGACCCCGCACACTTTCTACGGCGTCCGACGCACTCTCACTCGGGTCCCGCACACTTTCTACAGCGTCCGGCGCTCTCCCACTTGGGTTCCGCACACTTTGTACGGCGTCCGGCGCACTCTCACTCGGGTTCCGCACACTTTCTACGGCGTCCGGCGCACTCTCACTCGGGTCCCTCACACTTTCTACGGCGTCCGGCGCACTCTCACTCGGATCCCGCACACTTTCTACGGCGTCCTGCGCACTACCACTCGGGTCCCGCACACTTTCTACGGCGTTCGGCGCACTACCACTCGGGTCCCGCACACTTTCTACGGCGTCCGGCGCACTCTCACTCGGGTTCCGCACACTTTCTACGGCGTCCGGCGCACTCTCACTCGGGTCCCGCACGCTTTATACGGTGTCCGGCGCACTCCCACTTAGATCCCGCCCACTTTCTACGGCGTCCGGCGCACTCTCACTCGGGTCCCGCACACTTTGTACGGCGTCCGGCGCACTCTCACTCGGGTCCCGCACACTTTCTACGGCGTCCGGCGCACTCTCACTCGGGTCCCGCACACTTTCTACGGCGTCCGGCGCACTCTCACTCGGATCCCGCACACTTTCTACGGCGTCCTGCGCACTCCCACTCGGGTCCCGCACACTTTCTACGGCGTCCTGCGCACTCCCACTCGGGCCCCGCAAACTTTCTACGGCGTCTTGCGCACTCCCACTTGAAACCCGCCCACTTCGTACGGCGCCCTGCGCACTCCCACTCGGGTCCCGCACACTTTCTACGGCGTCCGGTGCACTCTCACTCGGGTCCCGCACACTTTCTACGGCGTCCGGCGCACTCTCACTCGGGTCCCGCACACTTTCTACGGCGTCCGGCGCACTCTCACTCGGGTCCCGCACACTTTCTACGGCGTCCGGCGCACTCTCACTCGGATCCCGCACACTTTCTACGGCGTCCTGCGCACTCCCACTTGAAACCCGCCCACTTCGTACGGCGCCCTGCGCACTCCCACTCGGGCCCCGCAAACTTTCTACGGCGTCTTGCGCACTCCCACTTGAAACCCGCCCACTTCGTACGGCGCCCTGCGCACTCCCACTTGGATCCCACACACTTTCTACGGCGTCCGGCGCACTCCCACTTGGACCCCGCACACTTTCTACAGCGTCCGGCGCACTCTCGCTCGGGTCCCGCAAACTTTCTACGGCGTCCGGTGCACTATCACTCGGGTCCCGCACACCTTCTACGGCGTCCTGCGCACTCCCACTTCGGTCCCGCACACTTCCTACGGCGTTCAGCGCACTCCCACTTGGGTCCCGCACACTTTCTACAGCGTCCGGCGCTCTCCCACTTGGGTTCCGCACACTTTGTACGGCGTCCGGCGCACTCTCACTCGGGTCCCGCACACTTTCTACGGCGTCCGGCGCACTCTCACTCGGGTCTCGCACACTTTCTACGGCGTCCGGCGCACTCTCACTCGGGTCCCGCACACTTTCTACGGCGTCCGGCGCACTCTCACTCGGGTCCCGCACACTTTCTACGGCGTCCGGCGCACTCCCACTTGGATCCCGCACACTTTCTACGGCGTCCGGCGCACTCTCACTCGGGTCCCGCACACTTTCTACGGCGTCCGGCGCACTCTCACTCGGGTCCCGCACACTTTCTACGGCGTCCGGCGCACTCTCACTCGGGTCCCGCACACTTTCTACGGCGTCCGGCGCACTCTCACTCGGGTTCCGCACACTTTCTACGGCGTCCGGCGCACTCTTACTCGGGTCCCGCACACTTTCTACGGCGTCCGGCGCACTCTCACTCGGGTTCCGCACACTTTCTACGGCGTCCGGCGCACTCTCACTCGGGTCCCGCACACTTTGTACGGCATCCGGCGCACTCTCACTCGGGTCCCGCACACTTTCTACGGCGTCCGGCGCACTCTCACTCGGGTCCCGCACACTTTGTACGGCGTCCGGCGCACTCTCACTCGGGTCCCGCACACTTTCTACGGCGTCCGGCGCACTCTCACTCGGGTCCCGCACACTTTCTACGGCGTCCGGTGCACTCTCACTCGGATCCCGCACACTTTCTACGGCGTCCTGCGCACTCCCACTCGGGTCCCGCACACTTTCTACGGCATCGTGCGCACTCCCACTCGGGTCCCGCACACTTTCTACGGCGTCCGGTGCACTCTCACTCGGGTCCCGCACTCTTTCTACGGCGTCCGGCGCACTCTCACTCGGGTCCCGCACACTTTCTACGGCGTCCGGCGCACTCTCACTTGGATCCCACACACTTTCTACGGCGTCCTGCGCACTCTCACTCGGGCCCCGCCCACTTCGTACGGCGCCCTGCGCACTCTCACTCGGGTCCCGCAAACTTTCTACGGCGTCCGGCGCACTCCCACTTGGACCCCGCACACTTTCTACAGCGTCCGGCGCACTCTCACTCGGGTCCCGCAAACCTTCTACGGCGTTCAGCGCACTCTCACTCGGGTCCCGCACACCTTCTACGGCGTCCTGCGCACTCCCACTTCGGTCCCGCACACTTCCTACGGCGTTCAGCGCACTCCCACTTGGGTCCCGCACACTTTGTACGGCGTCCGGCGCACTCTCACTCGGGTCCCGCACACTTTGTACGGCGTCCGGCGCACTCCCACTCGGGTTCCGCACACTTTCTACGGCGTCCGGCGCACTCCCACTTAGATCTCGCCCACCTTCTACGGCGTCCGGCGCACTCTCACTCGGGTCCAGCACACTTTCTACGGCGTCCGGCGCACTCTCACTCGGGTCCCGCACACTTTCTACGGCGTCCTGCGCACTCCCACTTGGATCACGCACACTTTCTACGGCGTATTGCGCACTCCCACTTGGGTCCCGCACACTTTCTACGGCGTTCAGCGCACTCCCACTTGGGTCCCGCACACTTTGTACGGCGTCCGGCGCACTCTCACTAGGGTCTCGCACACTTTGTACGGCGTCCGGCGCACTCTCACTCGGGTTCCGCACACTTTCTACGGCGTCCGGCGCACTCTCACTTGGGTCCCGCACACTTTCTACGGCGTCCGGCGCACTCTCACTCGGGTCCCGCACACTTTGTACGGCGTCCGGCGCACTCTCACTCGGGTCCCGCACACTTTCTACGGCGTCCGGCGCACTCTCACTCGGGTCCCGCACACTTTCTACGGCGTCCGGCGCACTCCCACTTGGACCCCGCACACTTTCTACGGCGTCCGACGCACTCTCACTCGGGTCCCGCACACTTTCTACGGCGTCCGGCGCACTCTCACTCGGGTCCCGCACACTTTCTACGGCGTCCGGCGCACTCTCACTCGGGTCCCGCACACTTTCTACGGCGTCCGGCGCACTCTCACTCGGGTCCCGCACACTTTCTACGGCGTCCGGCGCACTCTCACTCGGATCCCGCACACTTTCTACGGCGTCCTGCGCACTCCCACTCGGGTCCCGCACACTTTCTACGGCGTCCTGCGCACTCCCACTCGGGCCCCGCAAACTTTCTACGGCGTCTTGCGCACTCCCACTTGAAACCCGCCCACTTCGTACGGCGCCCTGCGCACTCCCACTCGGGTCCCGCACACTTTCTACGGCGTCCGGCGCACTCCCACTTGGACCCCGCACACTTTCTACAGCGTCCGGCGCACTCTCGCTCGGGTCCCGCAAACTTTCTACGGCGTCCGGTGCACTATCACTCGGGTCCCGCACACCTTCTACGGCGTACTGCGCACTCCCACTTCGGTCCCGCACACTTCCTACGCGTTCAGCGCACTCCCACTTTGGTCCCGCACACTTTGTACGGCGTCCGGCGCACTCTCACTCGGGTCCCGCACACTTTGTACGGCGTCCGGCGCACTCCCACTCGGGTCCCGCACACTTTCTACGGCGTCCGGCGCACTCCCACTTAGATCTCGCCCACCTTCTACGGCGTCCGGCGCACTCTCACTCGGGTCCAGCACACTTTCTACGGCGTCCGGCGCACTCTCACTCGGGCCCCACACACTTTATACGGTGTCCGGCGCACTCTCACTCGGGTCTCGCACACTTTCTATGGCGTCCTGCGCACTCCCACTTGGACCCCGCACACTTTCTACGGCGTCCGACGCACTCTCACTCGGGTTCCGCACACTTTCTACGGCGTCCGGCGCACTCTCACTCGGGTCCCTCACACTTTCTACGGCGTCCGGCGCACTCTCACTCGGATCCCGCACACTTTCTACGGTGTCCTGCGCACTCTCACTCGGGTTCCGCACACTTTCTACGGCGTCCGGCGCACTCTTACTCGGGTCCCGCACACTTTCTACGGCGTCCGGCGCACTCTCACTCGGGTTCCGCACACTTTCTACGGCGTCCGGCGCACTCTCACTCGGGTCCCTCACACTTTCTACGGCGTCCGGCGCACTCTCACTCGGATCCCGCACACTTTCTACGGCGTTCGGCGCACTCTTACCTGGTTCCCGCATACTTTATATGGCGTCCGGCGCACTCTCATTCGGGTCCCGCACACTTTCTACGGCGTCCGGCGCACTCTCACTCGGGTCCCGCACACTTTCTACGGCGTCCGGCGCACTCTCACTCGGGTCCCGCACACTTTCTACGGCGTCCGGCGCACTCTCACTCGGGTCCCGCACACTTTCTACGGCGTCCTGCGCACTCCCACTTCGGTCCCGTACACTTCCTACGGCGTCCTGCGCACTCCCACTTGGGTCCCGCACACTTGCTACTGCGTTCGGCGCACTCCCACATGGGTCCCGCACACCTTTTGCGGCGTCCGGTGTACTCTCAATCGGGTCCCGCACACTTTCTACGGCGTCTGACGCACTCCCACTTGGATCTCGCGCACTTCCTGCGGCGTTCGGCGCACTTCACTTGGGTCCCGCATACTTCCTACGGCGTCCGGGGCACTCTCACTCGGGGCCCGCACCCTTTCTACGGCGTCCTGCGCACTCCACTCGGATCACGCACACTTTCTACTGCGTATTGCGCACTCCCACTTGGGTCCTGCACACTTTCTACGGCGTTCAGCGCACTCCCACTTGGGTCCCGCACACTTTGTACGGCGTCCGGCGCACTCTCACTCGGGTCTCGCACACTTTGTACGGCGTCCGGCGCACTCTCACTCGGGTTCCGCACACTTTCTACGGCGTCCGGCGCACTCTCACTTGGGTCCCGCACACTTTCTACGGCGTCCGGCGCACTCTCACTCGGGTCCCGCACACTTTCTACGGCGTCCGGCGCACTCTCACTCGGGTCCCGCACACTTTCTACGGCGTCCGGCGCACTCTCACTCGGGTCCCGCACACTTTCTACGGCGTCCGGCGCACTCCCACTTGGACCCCGCACACTTTCTACGGCGTCCGACGCACTCTCACTCGGGTCCCGCACACTTTCTACGGCATCCTGCGCACTCCCACTCGGGTCCCGCACACTTTCTACTGCGTCCGGTGCACTCTCACTCGGGTCCCGCACACTTTCTACGGCGTCCGGCGCACTCTCACTCGGGTCCCGCACACTTTCTACGGCGTCCGGCGCACTCTCACTCGGATCCCGCACACTTTCTACGGCGTCCTGCGCACTCCCACTCGGGTCCCGCACACTTTCTACGGCGTCCGGCGCACTCCCACTTGGGTCCCGTAAACTTTCTACGGCGTCCTGCGCACTCCCACTTGAAACCCGCCCACTTCGTACGGCGCCCTGCGCACTTCCACTTGGATCCCACACACTTTCTACGGCGTCCGGCGCACTCCCACTTGGACCCCGCACACTTTCTACAGCGTCCGGCGCACTCTCGCTCGGGTCCCGCAAACTTTCTACTGCGTCCGGTGCACTATCACTCGGGTCCCGCACACCTTCTACGGCGTCCTGCGCACTCCCACTTCGGTCCCGCACACTTCCTACGGCATTCAGCGCACTCCCACCTGGATCCCGCACACTTTCTACAGCGTCCGGCGCTCTCCCACTTGGGTTCCGCACACTTTGTACGGCGTCCGGCGCACTCTCACTCGGGTTCCGCACACTTTCTACGGCGTCCGGCGCACTCCCACTTAGATCTCGCCCACCTTTCTACGGCGTCCTGCGCACTCCCACTCGGGTCCCGCACACTTTCTACGGCGTCCGGCGCACTCTCACTCGGGTCCCGCACACTTTCTACGGCGTCCGGCGCACTCCCACTCGGGTCCCGCACACTTTCTACGGCGTCCTGCGCACTCCCACTCGGGTCCCGCACACTTTCTACGGCGTCCGGCGCACTCTCACTCGGGTCCAGCACACTTTCTACGGCGTCCGGCGCACTCTCACTCGGGCCCTGCACACTTTATACGGTGTCCGGCGCACTCTCACTCGGGTCCCGCACACTTTCTACGGCGTCCTGCGCACTCTCACTCGGGTCCCGCACACTTTATACGGTGTCCGGCGCACTCCCACTCGGCTCCCGCACACTTTCTACGGCGTCCGGCGCACTCTCACTCGGGTCCCGCACACTTTCTACGGCGTCCGGCGCACTCCCACTCGGGTCCAGCACACTTTCTACGGCGTCCGGCGCACTCTCACTCGGGCCCTGCACACTTTCTACGGCGTCCGGCGCACTCTCACTCGGGTCCCGCACACTTTCTACGGCGTCCGGGGCACGCTCCCCCGGGTCCCGCCCACTTTCTACGGCGCCCGGCGCACTCTCACTCGGATCCCGCACACTTTCTACGGCGTCCTGCGCATTCCCACTCGGGTCCCGCACACTTTCTACGGCGTCCGACGCACTCCCACTCGGGTCCCGCACACTTTCTACGGCGTCCGGCGCACTCTCACTTGGATCCCGTACACTTTCTACGGCGTCCGGCGCACTCTCACTCGGGTCCCGCACACTTTCTACGGCGTCCGGCGCACTCTCACTCGGATCCCGCACACTTTCTACGGCGTCCTGCGCACTCCCACTCGGGTCCCGCACACTTTCTACGGCGTCCGGCGCACTCTCACTCGGGTCCCGCACACTTTCTACGGCGTCCGGCGCACTCTCACTCGGGTCCCGCACACTTTCTACGGCGTCCGGCGCACTCTCACTCGGGTCCCGCACACTTTCTACGGCGTTCGGCGCACTCTCACTCGGGTCCCGCACACTTTCTACGGCGTCCGGCGCACTCTCACTCGGGTCCCGCACACTTTCTACGGCGTCCGGCGCACTCTCACTCGGGGCCCGCACACTTTCTACGGCGTCCGGCGCACTCTCACTCGGGGCCCGCACCCTTCGTACGGCGCCCGGCGCACTCTCCCTCGGGCCCCGCCCACTTTCTACGGCGTCCGGCGCACTCTCACTCGGGTCCCGCACACTTTCTACGGCGTCCGGCGCACTCTCACTCGGGTCCCGCACACTTTCTACGGCGTCCGGCGCACTCCCACTCGGGTCCCGCACACTTTCTACGGCGTCCGGCGCACTCCCACTCGGGTCCCGCACACTTTGTACGGCGTCCGGCGCACTCCCACTCGGGTCCCCCACACTTTCTACGGCGTCCGGCGCACTCTCACTCGGGTCCCGCACACTTTCTACGGCGTCCGGCGCACTCCTCACTCGGGTCCCGCACACTTTCTACGGCGTCCGGCGCACTCTCACTCGGGTCCCGCACACTTTCTACGGCGTCCGGCGCACTCTCACTCGGGTCCCGCACACTTTCTACGGCGTCCGGCGCACTCTCACTCGGGTCCCGCACACTTTCTACGGCGTCCGGCGCACTCTCACTCGGGTCCCGCACACTTTCTACGGCGTCCGGCGCACTCTCACTCGGGTCCCGCACACTTTCTACGGCGTCCGGCGCACTCTCACTCGGGTCCCGCACACTTTCTACGGCGTCCGGCGCACTCTCACTCGGGTCCCGCACACTTTCTACGGCGTCCGGCGCACTCCCACTTGGGTCCCGCACACTTTCTACGGCGTCCGGCGCACTCACTCGGGTCCCGCACACTTTCTACGGCGTCCGGCGCACTCTCACTCGGGTCCCGGACACTTTCTACGGCGTCCGGCGCACTCTCACTCGGGTCCCGCACACTTTCTACGGCGTCCGGCGCACTCTCACTCGGGTCCCGCACACTTTCTACGGCGTCCGGCGCACTCTCACTCGGGTCCCGCACACTTTCTACGGCGTCCGGCGCACTCCCACTCGGGTCCCGCACACTTTCTACGGCGTCCGGCGCACTCTCACTCGGGTCCCGCACACTTCCTACGCCCTCCGGCGCCCTCTCACTCGGGTCCCGCCCACTTTCTACGGCGTCCGGCGCACTCTCAATCGGGTCCCGCACACTTTCTACGGCGTCCGGCGCACTCTCACTCGGGTCCCGCACACTTTCTACGGCGTCCGGCGCACTCTCACTCGGGTCCCGCACACTTTCTACGGCGTCCGGCGCACTCTCACTCGGGTCCCGCACACTTTCTACGGCGTCCGGCGCTTTCTCACTCGGGTGCCGCACACTTTCTACGGCGTCCGACGCACTCCCACTCGGGTCCCGCACACTTTCTACGGCGTCCGGCGCACTCTCACTCGGGTCTCGCACACTTTCTACGGCGTCCGGCGCACTCCCACTCGGGTCCCGCACACTTTCTACGGCGTCCGGCGCACTCTCCCTCGGCTCCCGCCCACTTTCCACGGCGTCGGGCGCACTCTCACTCGGGTCCCGCACACTTTCTACGGCGTCCGGCGCACTCTCACTCGGGTCCCGCACACTTTCTACGGCGTCCGGCGCACCCTCACTCGGGTCCCGCACACTTTCTACGGCGTCCGGCGCACTCTCCCACTCGGGTCCCGCACACTTTCTACGGCGTCCGGCGCACTCTCACTCGGGTCCCGCACACTTTCTACGGCGTCCGGCGCACTCTCACTCGGGGCCCGCACACTTTCTACGGCGGTCGGCGCAGTCACACTGGGGTCCCGCACACTTTCTACGGCGGCCGGCGCACTCTCACTCGGGTTCCGCACACTTTCTACGGCGTCCGGTGCACTCTCACTCGGGTCCCGCACACTTTCTACGGCGTCCAGCGCACTCTCACTCGGGTCCCGCACACTTTCTACGGCGTCCGGCGCTCTCCCACTCGGGTCCCGCACACTTTCTACGGCGTCCGGCGCACTCTCACTCGGGTCCCGCACACTTTCTACGGCGTCCGGCGCACTCTCACTCGGGTCCCGCACACTTTCTACGGCGTCCGGCGCACTCTCACTCGGGTCCCGCACACTTTCTACGGCGTCCGGCGCACTCTCACTCGGGTCCCGCACACTTTCTACGGCGTCCGGCGCACTCTCACTCGGGTCCCGCACACTTTCTACGGCGTCCGGCGCACTCTCACTCGGGTCCCGCACACTTTCTACGGCGTCCGGCGCACTCTCACTCGGGTCACGCACACTTTCTACGGCGTCCGGCGCACTCTCACTCGGGTCCCGCACACTTTCTACGGCGTCCGGCGCACTCTCACTCGGGTCCCGCACACTTTCTACGGCGTCCGGCGCACTCTCACTCGGGTCCCGCACACTTTCTACGGCGTCCGGCGCACTCTCACTCGGGTTCCGCACACTTTCTACGGCGTCCGGCGCACTCTCACTCGGGTCCCGCACACTTTCTACGGCGTCCGGCGCACTCTCACTCGGGTCCCGCACACTTTCTACGGCGTCCGGCGCACTCTCACTCGGGTCCCGCACACTTTCTACGGCGTCCGGCGCACTCTCACTCGGATCCCGCACACTTTCTACGGCGTCCGGCGCACTCTCACTCGGGTCCCGCACACTTTCTACGGCGTCCGGCGCACTCCCACTCGGGCTTCGCACACCTTCTACGGCGTCCGGCGCACTCTCACTCGGGTCCCGCACACTTTCTACGGCGTCCGGCGCACTCTCACTCGGGTCCCGCACACTTTCTACGGCGTCCGGCGCACTCTCACTCGAGTCCCGCACACTTTCTACGGCGTCCGGCGCACTCTCACTCGGGTCCCGCACACTTTCTACGGCGTCCTGCGCACTGCCACTCGGGTCCCGCACACTTTCTACGGCGTCCGGCGCACTCTCACTCGGGTGCCGCACACTTTCTACGGCGTCCGGCGCACTCTCACTCGGGTCCCGCACGCTTTCTACGGCGTCCGGCGCACTCCTCTCACTCGGGTCCCGCACACTTTCTACGGCGTCCGGCGCACTCCTCACTCGGGTCCCGCACACTTTCTACGGCGTCCGGCGCACTCTCACTCGGGTCCGCACACTTTCTACGGCGTCCGGCGCACTCTCACTCGGGTCCCGCACACTTTCTACGGCGTCCTGCGCACTCCCACTCGGGTCCCGCACACTTTCTACGGCGTCCGGCGCACTCTCCTTCCGGTCCCGCACCCTTTCTACGGCGTCCGGCGCACTCTCACTCGGGTCCCGCACACTTTCTACGGCGTCCGGCGCACTCTCACTCGGGTCCCGCACACTTTCTACGGCGTCCGGCGCACTCTCACTCGGGTCCCGCACACTTTCTACGGCGTCCGGCGCACTCTCACTCGGGGCCCCCACACTTTCTACGGCGGCCGGCGCACTCTCACTCGCGGCCCGCACACCTTCTACGGCGTCCGGCGCACTCCCACTGGGTCCCGCACACTTTCTACGGCGTCCGGCGCACTCTCCTCGGGTCCCGCACACTTTGTACGGCGTCCTGCGCACTCTCACTTGGGTCCCGCACACTTTCTACGGCGTCCGGCGCACTCCCACTTGGGTCCCGCACACTTTGTACGGCGTCCGGCGCACTCTCACTCGGGTCCCGCACACTTTCTACGGCGTCCGGCGCACTCCCACTTGGGTCCCGCACACTTTGTACGGCGTCCGGCGCACTCTCACTCGGGTCCCGCACACTTTCTACGGCGTCCGGCGCACTCTCACTCGGGTTCCGCACACTTTCTACGGCGTCCGGCGCACTCTCACTCGGGTCCCGCACACTTTGTACGGCGTCCGGCGCACTCTCACTCGGGTCCCGCACACTTTCTACGGCGTCCGGCGCACTCTCACTCGGGTCCCGCACACTTTCTACGGCGTCCGGCGCACTCTCACTCGGGTCCCGCACACTTTCTACGGCGTCCTGCGCACTCCCACTTGAAACCCGCCCACTTTATACGGCGTCCTGCGCACTCTCACTCGGGTCCCGCACACTTTCTACGGCGTCCGGCGCACTCTCACTCGGGTCCCGCACACTTTCTACGGCGTCCGGCGCACTCTCACTCGGGTCCCGCAAACTTTTTACGGCGTCCTGCGCACTCCCACTTGAAACCCGCCCACTTCGTACGGCGCCCTGCGCACTCCCACTTGGATCCCCCACACTTTCTGCGGCGTCCGGCGCACTCCCACTCGGATCCCGCACACTTTCTATGGCGTCCGGCGCACTCCCACTCGGATTTCGCACACTTTCTACGGCGTCCGGCGCACTCTCCCTCGGGTCCCGCACACTTTCTACGGCGTCCTGCGCCCTCCCACTTGGATCCCGCACACTTTCTACGGCGTCCGGCGCTTTCCCACTTGGGTTCCGCACACTTTCTACGGCGTACGGCGCACTCTCACTCGGGTCCCGCACACTTTGTACGGCGTCCTGCGCACTCCCACTTGGATCCCGCACACTTTCTACGGCGTCCGACGCACTCTCACTCGGGTCCCGCACAGTTTCTGCAGCGTCCGGCGCTCTCCCACTTGGGTTCCGCACACTTTGTACGGCGTCCGGCGCACTCTCACTCGGGTCCCGCACACTTTGTACGGCGTCCGGCGCACCCTCACTCGGGTCCCGCACACTTTCTACGGCGTCCGGCGCACTCTCACTCGGGTCCCGCACACTTTATACGGCGTCCTGCGCACTCTCCCTCGGGCCCCGCAAACTTTCTACGGCGTCCTGCGCACTCCCACTTGAAACCCGCCCACTTCGTACGGCGTCCGGCGCACTCTCACTCGGGTCCCGCACACTTTCTACGGCGTCCGGCGCACTCTCACTCGGGTCCCGCACACTTTATACGGCGTCCTGCGCACTCTCACTCGGGACCCGCAAACTTTCTACGGCGTCCTGCGCACTCCCACTTGAAACCCGCCCACTTCGTACGGCGCCCTGCGCACTCCCACTTGGATCCCACACACTTTCTACGGCGTCCGGCGCTCTCCCATTCGGATCCCGCACACTTTCTATGGCGTCCGGCGCTCTCCCACATGGATTTCGCACACTTTCTACGGCGTCCGGCGCACTCTCACTCGGGTCCCGCAAACTTTCTACGGCGTCCTGCGCACTCCCACTTGGATCCCGCACACTTTCTACGGCGTACGGCGCACTCTCACTCGGGTCCCGCACACTTTGTACGGCGTCCGGCGCACTCTCACTCGGGTCCCGCACACTTTGTACGGCGTCCTGCGCACTCCCACTTGGATCCCGCACACTTTCTACGGCGTCCGACGCACTCTCACTCGGGTCCCGCACAGTTTCTGCAGCGTCCGGCGCTCTCCCACTTGGGTTCCGCACACTTTGTACGGCGTCCGGCGCACTCTCACTCGGGTCCCGCACACTTTGTACGGCGTCCGGCGCACCCTCACTCGGGTCCCGCACACTTTCTACGGCGTCCGGCGCACTCTCACTCGGGTCCCGCACACTTTATACGGCGTCCTGCGCACTCTCACTCGGGCCCCGCAAACTTTCTACGGCGTCCTGCGCACTCCCACTTGAAACCCGCCCACTTCGTACGGCGTCCGGCGCACTCTCACTCGGGTCCCGCACACTTTCTACGGCGTCCGGCGCACTCTCACTCGGGTCCCGCACACTTTATACGGCGTCCTGCGCACTCTCACTCGGGACCCGCAAACTTTCTACGGCGTCCTGCGCACTCCCACTTGAAACCCGCCCACTTCGTACGGCGCCCTGCGCACTCCCACTTGGATCCCACACACTTTCTACGGCGTCCGGCGCTCTCCCATTCGGATCCCGCACACTTTCTACGGCATCCTGCGCACTCCCACTCGGGTCCCGCACACTTTCTACGGCGTCCGGCGCACTCTCACTCGGGTCCCGCACACTTTCTACGGCGTCCTGCGCACTCCCACTTGGATCCCGCACACTTTGTACGGCGTCCTGCGCAATCTCACTCGGGTCCCGCACACTTTATACGGCGTCCGGCGCACTCTCACTCGGGTCCCGCACACTTTGTACGGCGTCCGGCGCACTCTCACTCGGGTCCCGCACACTTTCTACGGCGTCCGGCGCACTCTCACTTGGGTCCCGCACACTTTCTACGGCGTCCGGCGCACTCTCACTCGGGTCCCGCACACTTTCTACGGCGTCCGGCGCACTCTCACTCGGATCCCGCACACTTTCTACGGCGTCCTGCGCACTCCCACTCGGGTCCCGCACACTTTCTACGGCGTCGTTTGCGCACTCAGCTTTCTGCGGCGTCCTGCGCCATGAAACCCGCCCACTTCGTACGGCGTCCAGCCTCACTCGGGTCCCGCACACTTTCTACGGCGTCCGGCGCACTCTCACTCGGGTCCCGCACACTTTGTACGGCGTCCGGCACACTCTCACTCGGGTCCCGCACACTTTCTACGGCGTCCGGCGCACTCTCACTCGGGTCCCGCACACTTTCTACGGCGTCCGGCGCACTCTCACTCGGGTCCCGCACACTTTCTACGGCGTCCTGCGCACTCTCACTCGGGCCCCGCAAACTTTCTACGGCGTCCTGCGCACTCCCACTTGAAACCCGCCCACTTCGTACGGCGTCCGGCGCGCTCTCACTCGGGTCCCGCACACTATACGGCGACCGGCGCACTCCCACTTGGGTCCCGCACACTTTCTACGGCGGCCGGCGCCCTCCCACTTGGGGCCCGCAAACTTTCTACGGCGTCCGGCGCACTCTCACTCGGGTCCCGCACACTTTCTACGGCATCCTGCGCACTCCCACTCGGGTCCCGCACACTTTCTACGGCGTCCGGTGCACTCTCACTCGGGTCCCGCACACTTTCTACGGCGTCCGGCGCACTCTCACTCGGGTCCCGCACACCTTGTACGGCGTCCGGCGCACCCTCACTTGGGTCCCGCACACTTTCTACGGCGGCCGGCGCACTCTCACTCGGGTTCCGCACACTTTCTACGGCGTCCGGCGCACTCTCACTCGGGTTCCGCACACTTTCTACGGCGTCCGGCGCACTCTCACTCGGGTTCCGCACACTTTCTACGGCGTCCGGCGCACTCTCACTCGGGTCCCGCACACTTTGTACGGCGTCCGGCGCACTCTCACTCGGATCCCGCACACTTTCTATGGCGTCCGGCGCACCTTCACTCGGGCCCCGCAAACTTTCTACGGCGTCCGGCGCACTCTCACTCGGGTCCCGCACACTTTCTACGGCATCCTGCGCACTCCCACTCGGGTCCCGCACACTTTCTACGGCGTCCGGTGCACTCTCACTCGGGTCCCGCACACTTTCTACGGCGTCCGGCGCACTCTCACTCGGGTCCCGCACACTTTCTACGGCGTCCGGCGCACTCTCACTCGGGTCCCGCACACTTTCTACGGCGTCCGGCGCACTACCACTCGGGTCCCGCAGACTTTCTACGGCGTCCGGCGCACTCTCACTCGGGTCCCGCACACTTTCTACGGCGTCCGGCGCACTCCCACTCGGGTCCCGCACACTTTCTACGGCGTCCGGCGCACTCTCACTCGGGTCCCGCACACTTTCTACGGCGTCCGGCGCACTCTCACTCGGGTCCCGCACACTTTCTACGGCGTCCGGCGCACTCTCACTCGGGTCCCGCACACTTTCTACGGCGTCCGGTGCACTCTCACTCGGGTCCCGCACACTTTCTACGGCGTCCGGCGCACTCTCACTCGGGTCCCGCACACTTTCTACGGCGTCCGGCGCACTCTCACTCGGGTCCCGCACACTTTCTACGGCGTCCGGCGCACTCTCACTCGGGTCCAGCACACTTTCTACGGCGTCCTGCGCACTCTCACTCGGGCCCCGCAAACTTTCTACGGCGTCCGGCGCACTCTCACTCGGGTCCCGCACACTTTCTACGGCGGCCGGCGCACTCTCACTCGGGTTCCGCACACTTTCTACGGCGCTCGGCGCACTCTCACCCGGGTCCCCCACACTTTCTACGGCGCCCGGCGCACTCTCACTCGGGTCTCGCACACTTTCTACGGCGTCCTGCGCACTCTCACTCGGGTCCCGCACACTTTCTACGGCGTCCGGCGCACTCTCACTCGGGTCCCGCACACTTTCTACGGCGTCCGGCGCACTCTCACTCGGGTCCCGCACACTTTCTACGGCGTCCGGCGCACTCTCACTCGGATCCCGCACACTTTCTACGGCGTCCTGCGCACTCCCACTCGGGTCCCGCACACTTTCTACGGCGTCCTGCGCACTCCCACTCGGGTCCCGCACACTTTCTACGGCGTCCGGCGCACTCTCACTCGGGTCCCGCACACTTTCTACGGCGTCCGGCGCACTCTCACTCGGGTCCCGCACACTTTCTACGGCGTCCGGCGCACTCTCACTCGGGTCCCGCACACTTTCTACGGCGTCCGGCGCACTCTCACTCGGATCCCGCACACTTTCTACGGCGTTCTGCGCACTCTCACTCGGGTCCCGCACACTTTCCACGGCGTCCTGCGCACTCTCACTCGGGTCCCGCACACTTTCTACGGCGTCCTGCGCACTCTCACTCGGGTCCCGCACACTTTCTACGGCGTCCGGCGCACTCACTCGGGTCCCGCACACTTTCTACGGCGGCCGGCGCACTCTCACTCGGGTTCCGCACACTTTCTACGGCGTCCTGCGCACTCCCACTCGGGTCCCGCACACTTTCTACGGCGTCCGGCGCACTCTCACTTGGGTCCCGCACACTTTCTACGGCGTCCGGCGCACTCTCACTCGGGTCCCGCACACTTTGTTCGGCGTCCGGCGCACTCTCACTCGGGTCCCGCACACTTTCTACGGCGTCCGGCGCACTCTCACTCGGGTCCCGCACACTTTCTACGGCGTCCGGCGCACTCTCACTCGGGTCCCGCACACTTTGTACGGCGTCCGGCACACTCTCACTCGGGTCCCGCACACTTTCTACGGCGTCCGGCGCACTCTCACTCGGGTCCCGCACACTTTCTACGGCGTCCGGCGCACTCTCACTCGGGTCCCGCACACTTTCTACGGCGTCCGGCGCACTCTCACTCGGGTCCCGCACACTTTGTACGGCGTCCGGCGCACTCTCACTTGGGTCCCGCACACTTTCTACGGCGGCCGGCGCACTCTCACTCGGGTTCCGCACACTTTCTACGGCGTCCGGCGCACTCTCACTCGGGTCCCGCACACTTTCTACGGCGTCCGGCGCACTCTCACTCGGGTCCCGCACTCTCACTCGGGTCCCGCACACTTTGTACGGCGTCCGGCGCACTCTCACTCGGGTCCCGCACACTTTCTACGGCGTCCGGCGCACTCTCACTCGGGTCCCGCACACTTTCTACGGCGTCCGGCGCACTCTCACTCGGATCCCGCACACTTTCTACGGCGTCCTGCGCACTCCCACTCGGGTCCCGCACACTTTCTACGGCGTCCGGCGCACTCTCACTCGGGTCCCGCACACTTTCTACGGCGTCCGGCGCACTCTCACTCGGGTCCCGCACACTTTCTACGGCGTCCGGCGCACTCTCACTCGGGTCCCGCACACTTTCTACGGCGTCCGGCGCACTCTCACTCGGGTCCCGCACACTTTCTACGGCGTCCGGCGCACTCTCACTCGGGTCCCGCACACTTTCTACGGCGTCCTGCGCACTCCCACTCGGGTCCCGCACACTTTCTACAGCGTCCGGCGCACTCTCACTCGGGTCCCGCACACTTTCTACGGCGTCCGGCGCACTGCCACTCGGGTCCCTCACACTTTGAACGGCGTCCGGCGCACTCTCACTCGGGTCCCGCACACTTTCTACGGCGTCCGGCGCACTCTCACTCGGATCCCGCACACTTTCTACGGCGTCCTGCGCACTCCCACTCGGGTCCCGCACACTTTCTACGGCGTCCGGCGCACTCCCACTCGGGTCCCGCACACTTTCTACGGCGTCCGGCGCACTCTCCACTCGGGTCCCGCACACTTTCTACGGCGTCCGGCGCACTCTCACTCGGGTCCCGCACACTTTCTACGGCGTCCGGCGCACTCTCACTTGGGTCCCGCACACTTTCTACGGCGTCCGGCGCACTCTCACTCGGGTCCCGCACACTTTCTACGGCGTCCGGCGCACTCTCACTCGGGTCCCGCACACTTTCTACGGCGTCTGGCGCACTCTCACTCGGGTCCCGCACACTTTCTACGGCGTCCGGCGCACACTCCACTTGGATCCCGCACACTTTCTACGGCGTCCAGCGCACTCTCACTCGGGTCCCGCACACTTTCTACGGCGTTCGGCGCACTCTCACTCGGGTCCGCACACTTTCTACGGCGTCCGGCGCACTCTCACTCGGGTCCCGCACACTTTCTACGGCGTCCGGCGCACTCTCACTCGGGTCCCGCACACTTCCTACGGCGTCCGGCGCACTCTCACTCGGGTCCCGCACACTTTCTACGGCGTGCGGCGCACTCTCACTCGGGTCCCGCACACTTTCTACGGCGTCGTTGGCCCCCCCACCCGGGTCCCGCACACTTTCTACCGCGTGCGGGGCGCTCCCACTCGGGTCCCGCACACTTTCTACGGCGTCCGGCGCACTCACCTCGGGTCCCGCACACTTTCTACGGCGTCCGGCGCACTCTCACTCGGGTCCCGCACACTTTCTACGGCGTCCGGCGCACTCACTCGGGTCCCGCACACTTTCTCCGCCGTCCTGCGCACTCCCACTCGGGTCCCGCACACTTTCTACGGCGTCCGGCGCACTCTCACTCGGGTCCCGCACACTTTCTACGGCGTCCGGCGCACTCTCACTCGGGTCCCGCACACTTTCTACGGCGTCCGGCGCACTCTCACTCGGGTCCCGCACACTTTCTACGGCGTCCGGCGCACTCTGACTCGGGTCCCGCCCACTTTCTACGGCGTCCTGCGCACTCCCACTTGGGTCCCGCACACTTTCTACGGCGTCCAGCGCACTCTCACCCGGCCCCCGCACACTTTCTACGGCGTCCGGCCCACTCTCACTCGGGTCCCGCACCCTTTCTACGGCGTCCGCCGCACTCTCTCTCGGGTCCCGCACCCTTTCTACGGCATCCAGCGCACTCTCACTCGGGTCCCGCACACTTTCTACGGCGTCCGGCGCACTCTCACTCGGGTCCCGCACACTTTCTACGGCGTCCGGCGCACTCTCACTCGGGTCCCGCACACTTTCTACGGCGTCCGGCGCACTCACTCCCGGGTCCCGCACACCTTCTACGGCGTCCGGCGCACTCTCACTCGGGTCCCGCACACTTTCTACGGCGTCCGGCGCACTCTCACTCGGGTCCCGCACACTTTCTACGGCGTCCGGTGCACTCTCACTCGGGTCCCGCACACTTTCTACGGCGTCCGGCGCACTCTCACTCGGGTCCCGCACACTTTCTACGGCGTCCGGCGCACTCTCACTCGGGTCCCGCACACTTTCTACGGCGTCCGGCGCACTCTCACTCGGGTCCCGCTCACTTTCTACGGCGTCCGGCGCACTCTCACTCGGGTCCCGCACACTTTCTAGCGCGTCAGGCGCCCTCTCACTGGGGTCCCGCACACTTTCTACGGCGTCCGGCGCACTCTCACTCGGGTCCCGCACACTTTCTACGGCGTCCGGCGCACTCTCACTCGGGTCCCGCACACTTTGTACGGCGTCCGGCGCACTCTCACTCGGGTCCCGCACACTTTCTACGGCGTTCGGCGCACTCTCACTCGGGTCCCGCCCACTTTCTACGGCGTCCGGCGCCCCCTCACTCGGATCCCGCACACTTTCTACGGCGTCCGACGCGCTCTCACTCGGGTCCCGCACACTTTCTACAGCGTCCGGCGCTCTCCCACTTGGGTTCCGCACACTTTCTACGGCGTCCGGCGCACTGTCACTCGGGTACCGTACACTTTCCACGCCGTCCGGCGCACTCTCACTCGGGTCCCGCACACTTTCTACGGCGTCCGGCGCACTCTCACTCGGGTCCCGCACACTTTCTACGGCGTCCGGCGCACTCACTCGGGTCCCGCACACTTTCTACGGCGTCCGGCGCACTCTCACTCGGGTCCCGCCCACTTTCTACGGCGTCCGGCGCACTCTCACTCGGGTCCCGCACACTTTCTACGGCGTCCTGCGCACTCTCACTCGGGTCCCGCACACTTTCTACGGCGTCCGGCGCACTCTCACTCGGGTCCCGCACACTTTCTACGGCGTCCGGCGCACTCTCACTCGGGTCCCGCACACTTTCTACGGCGTCCGGCACACTCTCACTGGGATCCCGCACACTTTCTACGGCGTCCGGGGCGCTCTCACTCGGGTCCGCACACTTTCTACGGCGTCCGGCGCACTCTCACTCGGGTCCCGCACACTTTCTACGGCGTCCGGCGCACTCACTCGGGTCCCGCACACTTTCTACGGCGTCCGGCGCACTCTCACTCGGGTCCCGCACACTTTCTACGGCGTCCGGTGCACTCTCACTCGGGTCCCGCACACTTTCTACGGCGTCCGGCGCACTTTCACTCGGGTCCCGCACACTTTCTACGGCGTCCGGCGCACTCCCACTCGGGGCCCGCACACTTTCTACGGCGTCCGGCGCACTCCCACTCGGGTCCCGCATACTTTCTACGGCGTCCGGCGCACTCTCATTCGGGTCCCGCACACTTTCTACGGCGTCCGGCGCACTCTCACTCGGGTTCCGAACACTTTCTACGGCGTCCGGTGCACTCTCACTCGGGTCCCGCACACTTTCTACGGCGTCCGGCGCACTCTCACTCGGGTCCCGCACACTTTCTACGGCGTCCGGCGCACTCTCACTCGGGTCCCGCACACTTTCTACGGCGTCCGGCGCACTCTCACTCGGGTCCCGCACACTTTCTACGGCGTCCGGCGCTCTCACTCGGGTCCCGCACACTTTCTACGGCGTCCGGCGCACTCTCACTCGGGTCCCGCACACTTTCTACGGCGTCCGGCGCACTCTCACTCGGGTCCCGCACACTTTCTACGGCGTCCGGCGCACTCTCACTCGGGTCCCGCACACTTTCTACGGCGTCCGGCGCACTCTCACTCGGGTCCCGCACACTTTCTACCGCGTCCGGCGCACTCTCTCTCGGGTCCCGCACACTTTCTACGGCGTCCGGCGCATTCTCACTCGGGTCCGGCACACTTTCTACGGCGTCCGGCGCACTCTCACTCGGGTCCCGCACACTTTCTACGGCGTCCGGCGCACTCTCACTCGGGTCCCGCACACTTTCTACAGGGTCCGGCGCACTCTCACTCGGGTCCCGCACACTTTCTACGGCGTCCGGCGCACTCTCACTCGGGTCCCGCACACTTTCTACGGCGTCCGGCGCACTCTCACTTGGGTCCCGCACACTTTCTACGGCGTCCGGCGCACTCTCACTCGGGTTCCGCACACTTTGTACGGCGTCCGGCGCACTCTCACTCGGGTCCCGCACACTTTCTACGGCGTCCGGCGCACTCTCTCACTCGGGTCCCACACACTTTCTACGGCGTCCGGCGCACTCTCACTCGAGTCCCGCACACTTTCTACGGCGTCCGGCGCACTCTCACTCGGGTCCCGCACACTTTCTACGGCGTCCGGCGCACTCTCACTCGGGTCCCGCACACTTTCTACGGCGTCCCGCGCACTCTCACTCGGGCCCCGCACCCTTTCTACGGCGTTAGGAGCACTCTCACTCGGGTCCCGCACACTTCCTACGGCGTCCGGCGCACTCTCATTCGGGCCCCGCACACTTTCTACGGCGTCCGGCGCCCTCCCACTTGGGTCCCGCACACTTTCTATGGCGTCCGGCACACTCTCACTCGGGTCCCGCACCCTTTCTACGGCGTCCGGCGCACTCTCACTCAGGTCCCGCACACTTTCTACGGCGTCCGGCGCACTCTCACTCGGGTCCCGCACACTTTCTACGGCGTCCGGCGCACTCTCACTCGGGTCCCGCACACTTTCTACGGCGTCCGGCGCACTCTCACTCGCGTCCCCCACACTTTCTACGGCGTGCGGCGCACTCCCTCTCGCGTCCCGCACACTTTCTACGGCGTCCGGCGCACTCTCACTCGGGTCCCGCACACTTTCTACGGCGTCCGGCGCAGTCTCACTCGGGTCCCTCACCCCTTCTACGGCCTCCTGCACACTCTCCCTCGGGTCCCGCACACTCTCTGCGGCGTCCGGCCCTCCCTCCCTCGGGCCCCCCCCCCTTTCTCCGGCGTCCGGCGCACTTTCACTCGGGTCCCGCACACTTTCTACGGCGTCCGGCGCACTCTCACTCGGGTCCCGCACACTTTCTACGGCGTCCGGCGCCCTCCCACTTTGTTCCCGCACACTTTCTACGGCGTCCAGCGCGCTCTCACTCGGGTCCCGCACACTTTCTACGGCGTCCGGCGCACTCTCACTCGGGTCCCGCACACTTTCTACGGCGTCCGGCGCACTCTCACTCGGGTCCCACACACTTTCTACGGCGTCCGGCGCACTCTCACTCGGGTCCCGCACACTTTCTACGGCGTCCGGCGCACTCTCACTCGGGTCCCGCACACTTTCTACGGCGTCCGGCGCACTCTCACTCGGGTCCCGCACACTTTCTACGGCGTCCGGCGCACTCTCACTCGGGTCCCGCACACTTTCTACGGCGTCCGGCGCACTCTCACTCGGGTCCCGCACACTTTCTACGGGGTTCTGCGCACTCTCACTCGGGTCCCGCACACTTTCTACGGCGTCCGGCGCACTCCCACTCGGGTCCCGCACACTTTCTACGGCGTCCTGCGCACTCCCACTCGGGTCCCGCACACTTTCTACGGCGTGCGGCGCACTCTCACTCGGGTCCCCCACACTTTCTACGGCGTCCGGCGCACTCTCACTCGGGTCCCGCCCACTTTCTACTGCGTCCGGCGCACTCTCACTCGGGTCCCGCACACTTTCTACGGCGTCCGGCGCATTCTCACTCGGGTCCCGCACACTTTCTACGGCGTCGGGCGCACTCTCACTCCGGTCCCGCCCACTTTCTACGGCGTCCGGCGCACTCTCACTCGGGTCCAGCATACTTTATACGGTGTCCGGCGCGCTCTCACTCGGGTCCCGCACACTCTCACTCGGGTCCCGCACACTTTCTACGGCGTCCGGCGCACTCTAAATCGGGTCCCGCACACTTTCTACGGCGTCCGGCGCACTCCCACTCGGGTCCCGCACACTTTCTACGGCGTCCGGCGCACTCTCACTCGGGTCCCGCACACTTTCTACGGCGTCCGGCGCACTCCCACTCGGGTCCCGCACACTTTCTACAGCGTCCGGCGCACTCTCACTCGGGTCCAGCACACTTTCTACGGCGTCCGGCGCACTCTCACTCGGGTCCCGCACACTTTCTACGGCGTCCGGCGCACTCTCACTCGGGTCCCGCACACTTTCTACGGCGTCCTGCGCACTCTCACTCGGCTCCCGCACACTTTCTACGGCGGCCGGCGCACTCTCCTCGGGTCCCGCACACTTTCTACGGCGTCCGGCGCACTCTCACTCGGGTCCCGCACACTTTCTACGGCGTCCGGCGCACTCTCACTCGGGTCCCGCACACTCTATACGGCGTCCTGCGCACTCTCACTCGGGTCCCGCACACTTTCTACGGCGTCCGGCGCACTCTCACTCGGGTCCCGCACACTTTCTACGGCGTCCGGCGCACTCTCACTCGGGTCCCGCACACTTTCTACGGCGTCCGGCGCACTCTCACTCGGGTCCCGCCCCCTTCCTACGCCGTCCGGCGCCCTCTCCCTCGGGTCCCGCACCCTTTCTACGGCGCCCGGCGCACCCCCACTCGGGTCCCGCACACTTTCTACGGCATCCGGCGCACTCTCACTCGGGTCCCGCACACTTTCTACGGCGTCCGGCGCACTCTCACTCGGGTCCCGCACACTTTCTACGGCGTCCGGCGCACTCTCACTCGGGTCCCGCACACTTTCTACTGCGTCCGGCGCACTCCCACTCGGGTTCCGCACACTTTCTACGGCGTCCGGCGCACTCTCACTCGGGTCCCGCACACTTTGTACGGCGTCCGGCGCCACTCCCACTCGGGTCCCGCACACTTTCTACGGCGTCCGGCGCACTCTCACTCGGGTCCGCACACTTTCTACGGCGTCCGGCGCTCTCCCACTCGGGTCCCGCACACTTTATACGGTGTCCGGCGCACTCTCACGCGGGTCCCGCACACTTTGTACGGCGTCCGGCGCACTCTCACTCGGGTCCCGCACACTTTCTACGGCGTCCGGCGCACTCTCACTCGGGTCCCGTACACTTTATACGGCGTCCTGCGCACTCTCACTCGGGTCCCGCAAACTTTCTACGGCACCTGCGCACTCCCACTTGGGACCCGCCCACTTCGTACGGCGTCCGGCGCACTCTCACTCGGGTCCCGCACACTTTCTACGGCGTCCGGCGCACTCTCACTCGGGTCCCGCACACTTTATACGGCGTCCTGCGCACTCTCACTCGGGACCCGCAAACTTTCTACGGCGTCCTGCGCACTCCCACTTGAAACCCGCCCACTTCGTACGGCGCCCTGCGCACTCCCACTTGGATCCCACACACTTTCTACGGCGTCCGGCGCTCTCCCATTCGGATCCCGCACACTTTCTATGGCGTCCGGCGCACCTTCACTCGGGCCCCGCAAACTTTCTACGGCGTCCGGCGCACTCTCACTCGGGTCCCGCACACTTTCTACGGCGTCCGGCGCACTCTCACTCGGGTCCCGCACACTTTCTACGGCGTCCGGCGCACTCTCACTCGGGTCCCGCACACTTTCTACGGCGTCCGGCGCACTCTCACTCGGGTCCCGCACACTTTCTACGGCGTCCGGCGCACTCCCACTTGGGTCCCGCACACTTTGTACGGCGTCCGGCGCACTCTCACTCGGGTCCCGCACACTTTCTACGGCGTCCGGCGCACTCTCACTCGGGTCCGCACACTTTCTACGGCGTCCGGCGCTGCTCTCACTCGGGTCCCGCACACTTTCTACGGCGTCCGGCACTCTCACTCGGGGCACTCCGTCACGGCAAACCCGCAAACTTTCTACGGCGTCCGGCGCACTCTCACTCGGGTCCCGCACACTTTCTACGGCGTCCGGCGCACTCTCACTCGGGTCCCGCACACTTTATACGGCGTCCTGCGCACTCTCACTCGGGACCCGCAAACTTTCTACGGCGTCCTGCGCACTCCCACTTGAAACCCGCCCACTTCGTACGGCGTCCGGCGCACTCTCACTCGGGTCCCGCACACTTTCTACGGCGTCCGGCGCACTCTCACTCGGGTCCCGCACACTTTATACGGCGTCCTGCGCACTCCCACTCGGGGCCCGCAAACTTTCTTCGGCGTTCTGCGCACTCCACGCGAAACCCGCCCACTTCGTACGGCGCCCTGCGCACTCCCACTTGGATCCCACACACTTTCTACGGCGTCCGGCGCTCTCCCATTCGGATCCCGCACACTTTCTATGGCGTCCGGCGCTCTCCCACATGGATTTCGCACACTTTCTACGGCGTCCGGCGCACTCTCACTCGGGTCCCGCACAGTTTCTGCAGCGTCCGGCGCTCTCCCACTTGGGTTCCGCACACTTTCTACGGCGTACGGCGCACTCTCACTCGGGTCCCGCACACTTTGTACGGCGTCCGGCGCACTCTCACTCGGGTCCCGCACACTTTATACGGCGTCCTGCGCACTCTCACTCGGGACCCGCAAACTTTCTACGGCGTCCGGCGCACTCTCACTCGGGTCCCGCACACTTTCTACGGCGTCCGGCGCACTCCCACTCGGGTCCCGCACACTTTCTACGGCGTCCGGCGCACTCTCACTCGGGTCCCGCACACTTTCTACTGCGTCCGGCGCACTCCCACTTAGATCCCGCCCACCTTCTACGGCGTCCGGCGCACTCTCACTCGGGTCCAGCACACTTTCTACGGCGTCCTGCGCACTCTCACTCGGGCCCCGCAAACTTTCTACGGCGTCCTGCGCACTCCCACTTGAAACCCGCCCACTTCGTACGGCGTCCGGCGCACTCTCACTCGGGTCCCGCACACTTTCTACGGCGTCCGGCGCACTCTCACTCGGGTCCCGCACACTTTATACGGCGTCCGGCGCACTCTCACTCGGGTCCCGCACACTTTCTACGGCGTCCTGCGCACTCCCACTTGAAACCCGCCCACTTCGTACGGCGCCCTGCGCACTCCCACTTGGATCCCACACACTTTCTACGGCGTCCGGCGCACTCCCACTCGGGTCCCGCACACTTTCTACGGCGTCCGGCGCACTCTCACATGGATTTCGCACACTTTCTACGGCGTCCGGCGCACTCTCACTCGGGTCCCTGCAAACTTTCTACGGCGTCCGGCGCACTCTCACTCGGGTCCCGCACACTTTCTACGGCGTCCGGCGCACTCTCACTCGGGCCCCGCACACTTTATACGGTGTCCGGCGCACTCTCACTCGGGTCCCGCACACTTTCTACGGCGTCCTGCGCACTCCCACTTGGATCCCGCACACTTTCTACGGCGTCCGACGCACTCTCACTCGGGTCCCGCACAGTTTCTGCAGCGTCCGGCGCTCTCCCACTTGGGTTCCGCACACTTTGTACGGCGTCCGGCGCACTCTCACTCGGGTCCCGCACACTTTGTACGGCGTCCGGCGCACTCTCACTCGGGTCCCGCACACTTTCTACGGCGTCCGGCGCACTCTCACTCGGGTCCCGCACACTTTCTACGGCGTCCGGCGCACTCTCCTCGGGCCCCGCAAACTTTCTACGGCGTCCTGCGCACTCTCACTCGAAACCCGCACACTTTGTACGGCGTCCGGCGCACTCTCACTCGGGACCCGCACACTTTCTACGGCGTCCGGCGCACTCTCACTCGGGTCCCGCACACTTTCTACGGCGTCCGGCGCACTCTCACTCGGGTCCCGCACACTTTCTACGGCGTCCTGCGCACTCCCACTTGAAACCCGCCCACTTCGTACGGCGCCCTGCGCACTCCCACTTGGATCCCACACACTTTCTACGGCGTCCGGCGCTCTCCCATTCGGATCCCGCACACTTTCTATGGCGTCCGGCGCTCTCCCACATGGATTTCGCACACTTTCTACGGCGTCCGGCGCACTCTCACTCGGGTCCCGCAAACTTTCTACGGCGTCCTGCGCACTCCCACTTGGATCCCGCACACTTTGTACGGCGTCCTGCGCACTCTCACTCGGGTCCCGCACACTTTATACGGCGTCCGGCGCACCCTCACTCGGGCCCCGCAAACTTTCTACGGCGTCCGGCGCACTCTCACTCGGGTCCCGCACTCTCACTCGGGTCCCGCACACTTTGTACGGCGTCCTGCGCACTCTAACTCGGGCCCCGCACACTTTATACGGTGTCCGGCGCACTCTCTCTCGGGTCCCGCACACCTTCTACGGCGTCCTGCGCACTCCCACTTGGATCCCGCACACTTTCTACGGCGTCCGACGCACTCTCACTCGGGTCCCGCACAGTTTCTGCAGCGTCCGGCGCTCTCCCACTTGGGTTCCGCACACTTTGTACGGCGTCCGGCGCACTCTCACTCGGGTCCCGCACACTTTGTACGGCGTCCGGCGCACCCTCACTCGGGTCCCGCACACTTTCTACGGCGTCCGGCGCACTCTCACTCGGGTCCCGCACACTTTATACGGCGTCCTGCGCACTCTCACTCGGGCCCCGCAAACTTTCTACGGCGTCCTGCGCACTCCCACTTGAAACCCGCCCACTTCGTACGGCGTCCGGCGCACTCTCACTCGGGTCCCGCACACTTTCTACGGCGTCCGGCGCACTCTCACTCGGGTCCCGCACACTTTATACGGCGTCCTGCGCACTCTCACTCTGGACCCGCAAACTTTCTACGGCGTCCTGCGCACTCCCACTTGAAACCCGCCCACTTCGTACGGCGCCCTGCGCACTCCCACTTGGATCCCACACACTTTCTACGGCGTCCGGCGCTCTCCCATTCGGATCCCGCACACTTTCTATGGCGTCCGGCGCACCTTCACTCGGGCCCCGCAAACTTTCTACGGCGTCCGGCGCACTCTCACTCGGGTCCCGCACACTTTGTACGGCGTCCGGCGCACTCTCACTCGGGTCCCGCACACTTTCTACGGCGTCCGGCGCACTCTCACTCGGGTCCCGCACACTTTCTACGGCGCCCGGCGCACTCTCACTCGGATCCCGCACACTTTCTACGGCGTCCTGCGCACTCCCACTCGGGTCCCGCACACTTTCTACGGCATCCTGCGCACTCCCACTCGGGTCCCGCACACTTTCTACGGCGTCCGGTGCACTCTCACTCGGGTCCCGCACACTTTCTACGGCGTCCGGCGCACTCTCACTCGGGTCCCGCACACTTTCTACGGCGTCCGGCGCACTCTCACTCGGGTCCCGCACACTTTCTACGGCGTCCGGCGCACTCTCACTCGGATCCCGCACACTTTCTACGGCGTCCTGCGCACTCCCACTCGGGTCCCGCACACTTTCTACGGCGTCCTGCGCACTCCCACTCGGGTCCCGCACACTTTCTACGGCGTCCGGCGCACTCTCACTTGGGTCCCGCACACTTTCTACGGCGTCCGGCGCACTCTCACTCGGGTCCCGCACACTTTGTTCGGCGTCCGGCGCACTCTCACTCGGGTCCCGCACACTTTCTACGGCGTCCGACGCACTCACTCGGGTCCCGCACACTTTCTACGGCGTCCGGCGCACTCTCACTCGGGTCCCGCACACTTTCTACGGCGTCCGGCGCACTCTCACTCGGGTCCCGCACACTTTCTACGGCGTCCGGCGCACTCTCACTCAGGTCCCGCACACTTTCTACGGCGTCCGGCGCACTCTCACTCGGGTCCCGCACACTTTCTACGGCGTCCGGCGCACTCTCACTCGGGTCCCGCACACTTTCTACGGCGTCCGGCGCACTCTCACTCGGGTCCCGCACACTTTCTACGGCGTCCGGCGCACTCTCACTCGGGTCCCGCACACTTTCTACCGCGTCCGGCGCACTCTCACTCGGGTCCCGCACACTTTCTACGGCGTCCGGCGCACTCTCACTCGGGTCCCGCACCCTTTCTACGGCGTTCGGCGCACTCTCACTCGGGTCCCGCACACTTTCTACCGCGTCCTGCGCACTCCCACTTGGGTCCCGCACACTTTCTACGGCGTCCGGCGCCTCCCACTCGGGTCCCGCACACTTTCTACGGCGTCCGGCGCACTCTCACTCGGGTCCCGCACACTTTCTACGGCGTCCAGCGCACTCTCACTCGGGTCCCGCACACTTTCTACGGCGTCCTGCGCACTCTCACTCGGGTCCCGCACACTTTCTACGGCGTCCGGCGCACTCTCACTCGGGTCCCGCACACTTTCTACGGCGTCCAGCGCACTCTCACTCGGGTCCCGCACACTTTCTACGGCGTCCGGCATACTCTCACTCGGGTCCCGCACACTTTCTACGGCGTCCGGCGCACTCTCACTCGGGTCCCGCACACTTTCTACGGCGTCCGGCGCACTCTCACTCGGGTCCCGCACACTTTCTACGGCGTTCGGCGCACTCTCACTCGGGCCCCCCACACTTTCTACGGCGGCCGGCGCACTCTCACTCGGATTCCGCACACTTTCTGGCGTCCGGCGCACTCTCACTCGGGTCCCGCACACTTTCTACGGCGTCCTGCGCACTCTCACTCGGGTCCGCACACTTTCTACGGCGTCCGGCACTCTCACTCGGGTCCCGCACACTTTGTACGGCGTCCGGCGCACTCCCACTTAGATCCCGCCCACCTTCTACGGCGTCCGGCGCACTCTCACTCGGGTCCAGCACACTTTCTACGGCGTCCTGCGCACTCTCACTCGGGCCCCGCAAACTTTCTACGGCGTCCTGCGCACTCCCACTCGGGTCCCGCACACTTTGTACGGCGTCCGGCACACTCTCACTCGGGTCCCGCACACTTTCTACGGCGTCCGGCGCACTCTCACTCGGGTCCCGCACACTTTCTACGGCGTCCGGCGCACTCTCACTCGGGTCCCGCACACTTTATACGGCGTCCTGCGCACTCTCACTCGGGCCCCGCAAACTTTCTACGGCGTCCTGCGCACTCCCACTCGGGTCCCGCACACTTTGTACGGCGTCCGGCACACTCTCACTCGGGTCCCGCACACTTTCTACGGCGTCCGCCGCACTCTCACTCGGGCCCCGCACATTTTATATGGCGTCCGGCGCACTCTCACTCGGGTCCGCACACTTTCTACGGCGTCCGGCTCCTCACTCGGGCCCCCCACACTTTCTACGGCCTCCGGCGCACTCTCACTCGGGTCCCGCACACTTTCTACGGCGTCCGGCGCACTCTCACTCGGGTCCCGCACACTTTCTACGGCGTCCGGCGCACTCTCACTCGGATGCCGCACACTTTCTACGGCATCCGGCGCACTCTCCCACTCTCCGGTTCCGCACACTTTCTACGGCGTCCTGCGCACTCTTCACTCAGGTCCCGCACACTTTCTACGGCGTCCGGCGCACTCTCACTCGGGTCCCGCACACACTTTCTACGGCGTCCGGCGCACTCTCACTCGGGTCCCGCACACTTTCTACGGCGTCCGGCGCACTCTCACTCGGGTCCGCACACTTTCTACGGCGTCCGGCGCACTCTCCTCGGGTCCCGCACACTTTCTACGGCGTCCGGCGCACTCTCACTCGGGTCCCGCACACTTTCTACGGCGTCCGGCGCACTCTCACTCGGGTCCCGCACACTTTCTACGGCGTCCGGCGCACTCTCACTCGGGTCCCGCACACTTTCTACGGCGTCCGGCGCACTCTCACTCGGGTCCGCACACTTTCTACGGCGTCCGGCGCACTCTCACTCGGGTCCGCACACTTTCTACGGCGTCCTGCGCACTCTCACTCGGGTCCGCACACTTTCTACGGCGTCCGGCACTCTCCCTCGGGTCCCGCACACTTTCTACGGCGTCCGGCGCACTCCTCGGGTCCCGCACACTTTCTACGGCGTCCGGCGCTCTCCTCGGGTCCACGCACTTTCTACGGCGTCCTGCGCACTCTCACTCGGGACCGCAAACTTTCTACGGCGTCCTGCACTCTCACTCGGGACCCGCACACTTCGTACGGCGTCCTGCGCACTCTCCTCGGGTCCCGCACACTTTCTACGGCGTCCGGCGCACTCTCATTCGGATCCCGCACACTTTCTACGGCGTCCGGCGCACTCTCACTCGGGTCCCGCACACTTTCTACGGCGTCCGGCGCACTCTCACTCGGGTCCGCACGCACTTTCTACGGCGTCCGGCGCTCTCTCACTCGGGTCCCGCACACTTTCTACGGCGTCCGGCGCACTCTCACTCGGGTCCCGCACACTTTCTACGGCGTCCGGCGCACTCTCCTCGGGTCCCGCACACTTTCTACGGCGTCCTGCACTCTCCTCGGGTCCCGCACACTTTCTACGGCGTCCTGCGCACTCTCACTCGGGTTCCGCACACTTTCTACGGCGTCCGGCGCACTCTCAATCGGGTCCCGCACACTTTCTACGGCATCCTGCGCACTCTCACTCGGGTCCCGCACACTTTCTACGGCGTCCGGCGCACTCTCACTCCGGTCCCGCACACTTTCTACGGCGTCCGGCGCTCTCACTCAGGTCCCGCACACTTTCTACGGCGTCCGGCGCCTCTCCACTCGGGTCCCGCACACTTTCTACGGCGTCCGGCGCACTCTCACTCCGGGTCCCGCACACTTTCTACGGCGTCCGGCGCCACTCTCCTCGGGTCCGCACACTTTCTACGGCGTCCGGCGCACTCTCCTCGGGTCCCGCACACTTTCTACGGCGTCCGGCGCCACTCTCACTCGGGTCCGCACACTTTCTACGGCGTCCGGCGCACTCTCCGCTCGGGTCCCGCACACTTTCTACGGCGTCCGGCGCACTCTCCTCGGGTCCCGCACACTTTCTACGGCGTCCTGCGCACTCTCCTCGGGCCCTCAAACTTTCTACGGCGTCCTGCGCACTCCCGCGGGTCCACCCGCTGTCTACGGCGTCCGGCGCGCCACTCTCACTCCGGGTCCCGCACACTTTCTACGGCGTCCGGCGCATCTCTCCACTCGGGTCCGCACACACTTTATACGGCGTCCGGCGCACTCTCACT
>JAPDOI010002034.1:0-101576 GCA_029168955.1 Aplectana chamaeleonis
GTTGTGGTGTAAGCGAAGTTTGTTTTCAATGAAGTCATTTTCTCACCTACTTCAGACATAAGCAATTAAAATATAACACTTAGAAGCCAGGAACAAAAATCGTGTTACATAGTGTAATCATGGGTTGAAGAATCAAATTCAATCCCATGACAGCGAAATATAAGAAACTCTAGAATATCTGGTTGCATATCGAAGTCTAGTCGAGAAACTGAACTTGCAAGCTTTGATTCGGCAGCTGTCTCGATCAGAAGCACGTTCATTGCGGCGTTTCAAACGGGTGGGGTGTCACCCTGACTCTGATCACAACATTCTTTTTTTTCGATTACAATTTGTACAGCGGCTTTACCTTGTCTTCCTTCTTCATCGCCCTGAAGTGATCAGCAATGAACGACACATTGTCGATCATTCTCCGTATCAAATCGGGATGCATTCCTCGTAGATGAGCCAGCTGAGACAATCGCATCTCAAAATAAGAAGATTCACGTACTCTGAAGAAATCTACAGTGACTGTTACTCGAAGGACACCTCGCCGCGTCCCGTAAGAATTGCGTGGAATCAGAAGCAGTATGCTCGCGGAAGAGTCAGGACATTACGCCTGCCTCAAATCATGGCTGTAATGTTCACATTACAGCGACAGTTCACAGAAATCCAATCGCAAATGTACAATTTCATGTAGTTCGTGGCTATATCGGAGCAGCTCAATGTCTTTGGCGATGCCCTGCGAATGGACGTGGCTCGCTTACGTAAAGGTGAGACAATTAAGACTCTTTAGCTAGGGAATGATGGGCTTTCTGGAGCTCATTGTCCTACTGCCTACCGCCAGGAAAATGTTGGTGCTGCGGTTGCGAGACTAGAATTCGTTGCCAAACTTCCTGGGGACCATTTTCAGACGATGTCAAGGTCCCTGCACATGGGGTGGAAAGTCAGAGGCCTGATCCTCTCGTCGATTTGTTTGTAGAAACGTAACAAAAAAATGGCTGAGTGTTTATAAAGTGAAAGAGCACAGAATAAGAGTGCAATAAGATGGTTCACAACATTCAATTTATCGAGGCGTGAAAACATACATGAAATTCAGTTAATTTGATCAAGTTAATAAAATTCATACATAGTTGAGCTGATCGAATAACACAGGTGAAAACTGAATAAAAAATGAAATAAAAAGATGTGGAGGGCGATACGTAATATATAGAAAAATAATGTCCAGACAAGACTTTTTATTCTCAGCGCTGATTTCTTTTTTCCAATATTTAGAAGAGAAATTCTATGGATTTTTTGACTTCCGTTTACTATTGAAATATTTCATTTTCATCTCACATGTTACCAAAAGGCCTCTTTCAGAGGGCGATTTCTGATTGCAGCGACGGCATGTTTTGAATACAGATCGACGGTCGACGCGATCTCGATCGATGCTCATGGTTAATATCTGATCGCATCGCACGGCGATCGCACTCTGAAAGTGGCCTATGATTTCTTTCTGATTTCCTTTCGTAACTTTCCATGTAGGTTCATCTCACATTTTGTGTAGCGATTTGGTCGAAAACTTATCCTGAACAGGTAACTCGAGCGCATGAGTACTCTGCCTGCTAGTGTTAGCTTCAGGCAAAGCCTGTCCTTTTGTGAAACATATGCTATATTTCAGTGGTAAACTTGAGTACAGAGCATCACCGAATCCTCCTAAAAGTAAATAGAAGCACTCAAAGATGCTCAGTACTAAGGATTACAACTGAATTATAGCATACGTTTCACAAATAGACAGGCTTTGCCTCGAGTGGAAGGCAGCATTAGATAGAAAAGAATTCGTGCATTCGATCGTTATATCGCACTCGGCTAAATGACCAACGCTGAAAGATTTGCGATTCGTCTTATTCAAAAGCTGGGAAACTTTTGCTACAATCTAACCTTATTCAAAAAATGATCAGTTGGCCATGAAGAAATAATTTAGTTAACAAAATTAGTTCTCGTGTGTTATTGTAATTAACCATTTCCACCAATCCTGTAATCAGTATGTAGAGACGAGGAATTGGTTTCCATCTGTGTTCCAGTCGTTAGCGGCTATGTGCAGCCTTCATTGTGGTGGGCGCCTGTACAACTCATTCGAGCGGGGCCTCCTAAACAGGCAGCAGCGACCGTTTATCCATGTGTGTTTCATCACGTTTGTTGTCATTGGACAGGTTATGACGTGTTCGGCAATGAGTACAGCTTTTTTCTCTGCCCAAACCATAAAGTGCTCTACAGAGTAGCACCGCGGCGAGTCTCACTGCGGCAAAAAAATTATGCAGAACGGGGGACACCAAGCAGCGGACGAGGTCGGCATCGTATTGTGCAACAGCGACGCGGATACCTGTTTTCGACCGTGTTTTCGCAGCTGCGACAGCAGCGTCCACCTGAGCGTGCGAGCGGCGGCAAAAAAACCATTTCCATCGCCGGGGTGGAATGCTGCCGTCGTTCGACCTTTCTTCATAAATTCGAACTTCTGCATGTCTTTTGCTGTTTTATTCCAACTTTGACTTTTCGCATTTTAGTTTTACTAGTTTTTTTGTTCCAACGTGTGACAGTTGTGGTTTATGCGACTACCACAAACCGTCTGCTGATTTCGGTATCTCGAGATCTATATTTCGAGGCATAATCACTTTACTGAACGCGAGTTCCAAGTTTTTTCTACAGCTCTGAGCGTATTATTTTTAGAAGATGTTTTCAGGCATTTCCTGAACTATTGAAACATATCAAAGCAGTAAAAGCTACTCAGAGCGGAATGTGATGTTTAATGAATGAGGGCGAACGTATTGGTAAAAACCACGCTAGCAACATTGGCGCAGCAATTCCGCGAAGCCTTCGCGCCCAACGCCGCGTCAGGTTCAGAGCACGCACCAGACCTCTCGCTCGGCGGCGTGCTGCCGGTCGTCCCAACTTTGCGCAGCCGTTAAGTGAAGACTGTCGAGCGAATGAATTGCAGTTAGCCTAACGCGCTCAATACACACAAAGTTGGGACGTGGATACATGACGAAACTGGTGGAACACATTCGAACACGTATGCATAAACGGTCGCTGCTGCCTGTCTAGGTTTTCTGCGTTCGAGCTCCAACTCTACTAGCCACGGATCTTGGCCGCCTGTTGTCTCTCGCAGAAGCTCGGGAAGAAGATTGCTGTTGGCAACTCTGGCGAGGTGCGAGATGGCGTATAATTACTTCATGCTGTAATGATTTTGTGTTGAAGACCCCTTCCCTGCACATGTTCCAGCTGCTTCATTTCCTTGAACTGAGTGTTTCAATCTCTTCCAGGGGGGGGTGTGTATACAAGTCTCTTGGTACCTGCTCGTTGGTGCCCCTGCTTCTACTGAGCCCAGCAGGCGTCTAAGTGCACACAGGGAACGTTCGAGCGATATAGCGTGCACAACTATGTGGTGAAACTATCCCTTACCATGTATAAAAGTGTCGCCGCCCGGTACACTAAGACCTCTGGTTCATAACACCTTAGGATACGTACCTAGGGAGTTCATGGAGTCTCTGGCCACAAGCCACAATTTCGCCATCCTGAACTGTTGATCGCTGTCGAGTGATATCCAACAGACTGCGCTATCCAGACTTCTGAGCTACTTTCAAGCACCGTTTGCTGCTTTGCAGGAATCTCGCCTCGAGGGTAGACCCGTCATCAACGTCGGAGAGCACGCCATCTACTGCGGTAACGCTGATGATAGGAGAGTGGGAGGCTGTGCAATAGCTGCAGGGAAGGATTTCAATGGTATGGTCGAAGAGTTTGGCTCAACGTAGTGTCGGAATGCATTCGCACGGCTGCGAAATCACAGATTATTCATTCTGTGGATAGTGACTGCTCATGCGCGCACTGAAACCGCCGAGGACAATTCGAAGGAGGCGTTTCGTGAGGACTTCAATACGTTACTGGCCAGGATACCTTGTCAACATGCTGTTGTTGTGTAGTGGAGATTGACGCAAATGCGAAGCTGGGACTCGATCGGGAATCCGAAGTACTCGGTAAATGGTTCTACTCAGTGGAACAAACATCGGACAATGGCTACCGCTTTGTCGACTTCTGTGAAAGCAGTGATCTATTCGATGATCTAGAGCTGTGTGGGGTGTCGCATTCGAATCGGATCACCGTTCTGTTCTGTTGAACTTTAGTACAAGGATTTATAAGAGGAAGCGAGGGGTCAGCCTCTCCAGAGGATTGACATGGCAAGTCTCAGAGATCGAGAATGCAGAAAAATATTTCGACGACTCGTTTCTATTCACATCGGAGTACGGGAAAAAAACTCGTGACCCGGTTTGTTCCGTCAAGTGCATCCATGACGCTACGAAAGAGGCACTCCCGGTTGTACAGTCTAAGGAGAAGTTTACATACGTCTCAGAGGACACGACGTCTACTTACAACAAGGTAGGTGATCTCCGAACTGCAGGAAACTTCGTGGAGGAGAAGCGTCTGAGGAGGAAATTGCGTCGGCAGCTTCAAAGTGACCGCGAACGAGAAAGGGCTTGTATAGCTATGGAGTTCGAGAAGGCTTGGGAGGAGAAGAATCCGAGGAAACCCTACACGTTGCTGCGACAGTATAGCGGGAAGATGAAGAGACATTCCCCTGTAATGAACACTACCAATGGAGATGCAATTTGTAATGCGACGCTGGAAGGATTACTTTAGTTCACTACTGAATCGTCCAGCGCCATCAGTACCTGAGCTCCCGCCATGTTCAGAGAGCAGATTAGGCAGGTGGAGATGACAGAATCACTGCTAAAATGCTCAAAGCTTTTCTTCCGTCTGGGATTCGTGAAATGACCAACACCATCCGTGCCATATGGATGAGCGAAAGGATACCCGATTCGTGGAGACATGCGATCATCGTACCTCTTTACAAAGCTATCCGTCACGGATCCTAAGAACTACAGAGGAATCTCTCTACTTCATGTCATGTACAAGGTTTTGGAACGTATCATTCTCGAGAGACTTATCAAACCTTGTGAAGGAACGACCATAGATGAGCAAGCCGGTTTTCGACCCGGAAGATCGACCATCCACCAAATGTTTGTCGTGAGAAGAGTAATTGAATCGTGGCAGAGGTTATTGCTCAAAGCTCTGCGAGCAAATGGAGTCCCGTAAAAGTATGTTCGGTTAAAGGCACTGTTCGCGATAAAAATCGCTTTTCTGTTTTTTTTTGCCTATCTTGAAACCGGTCCCATTCTGATTCCAATGATGCTTCTGGAATCGTACAAGACTTTCTGTGAATGGAGTTATGATCTCTCAAAAATTTAGCTAGGGAAAATGGAGGACGAGTTGTCCGAGGCTTGTAACTTCCGTTTTTTTGCAGCCAATGTATGCGAGCTGACCTGAGTAAAGAGAGAAGTTGAGAATGAAGGGAAGAACGTGGCTTTTCATCGGAAACCATCGCTCAACTTTTGATTTCGAGTGTTCCTTTGTTCACGTCGATGGGCGGGAAGAGGCGGGACTTGCCCGCAGCGGCGGGGTCTGCCCACTTTTCTAAGCCGTTTTGCGGCTCCTGGGTAGCTTTTCGTCCCGTTTTTTCGACGCTGCTCTGCTTCTGAGAGCCACGAGAAGCGTTTGTCATGAAAAATTCGAGGATGAGGTTTATCGCGAACAGTGCCTTTAATCGAGGTCATGAACAGAGGAACAACAGCAGCAGTTCGTAAACCTGTTGGATTTACGTCAGCTTTCGAGGTGAAAACAGGAGCAAGGCAAGGAGCTGTAGCAGGACCTTTCCTTCCCAACTTCGCCGTTGATGACACCATGCGTAGAGTTGCTGAACAGTTTCCTGCGGACGTGATCATAACACCATCAGGACGCTCCCTTGTCGACCTGGAGTACGTCAACGACATCGTGTCATTCGCTGAAAACAACACAACAGCAAAGGATTGTGAACCTCATTTTGAAGTATGCCGCAGCCTATCAACTTCGACTTCGTCCCGACAAGTGCAAGCAGATGTGGGTTTCTCAGAGGCCTTCAGCGGGAGTTTGTGTGGACGGACAACGTATCGAACTGGTGGACGATTTCTGTTATTTGGGCTGTTTGCTGAAGAACGATGGTAGTTATGCAGCGGATATTCGTCAACGATTAGCGAAGGTTACTGCATTCATTCCGCGTGTATGCCATAACGAAGATCTTTACAAGGAAATCGACAGAGTACATCAACCCTTGACACGTGGGAGGTGCCAGTATCTCCAAACGCCGTCTCAAGCAGCAATGGAAAGTCGACTCGACTGCTCGGGGCATATACTAAGAACAACGCGGGATCGTCTCGTACAACACGCTTCAAAAAGGCTTCCGGAATCTATCTAGAAACGGCCACCTGGACGTAAGCGAAAGGTCTGAAAGGAAGAGGTTAAAGAGGATTTGGAGTCACTCGGCATCGAAAGGCAGTTCAGGCGCGATATTTCGTTTTGCAGGAAATGGTATAGTGACAGTTGGATGGAGTGTGTTAAAATTGTGGCTGAAGACCGTACAAAACGGACACCGCTGACTACTAGGACGGCACACCTCGTTGAAGATGCGGAATGACCGCGTCAGGCGAAAGCCAACCGATTAAGTCAACGTAAGTGAGTCAATCTCTTCCACGTTTTGTCGTTTTGATCTCCCAGTTCCATTAAGGCAATCTAAAGAACTTCAAACACTTTTTTTGTCCCTTCCCTCCCTCCACAACACTTTTTGAGAGCTCCTGTTCGTGCTGGGATACCTAGTGGGGGACGGAGATCAGTTGGAAGCTAAAAAAGGAAGCAGGCTACTGGCAGGAGTGACAGCTGGCGGCGGATTGGTCGCCAGTGGTTGTCAACATCTTGGAGGTGGTTTAACGATGAGAGGGCTGCTCTGAATGACAGCGGGCCGCCAGCCCCATTGTGGGAGTACATATGGTCTCTTATTGTTAGTTGAGTTTAGTTCAGTGAATATACAGGGATTCGGTGGTAGATCGCCGTTCGCGATTTAAACTTCTTTTGGCAGGTGGTGTCGCGAATGCAGCAAGGCCCGCCGCAGAGGTCGCGTCTTGCTCATCCGTTCGTCTAAATTAGGCAAAGGTTCTTTACGTCACATGGCAAGAATGATTCGACCGTGGGCCATTCAACCATAGTGGATCCATAGGCTTATAAGTTGCCGCCTGGGTGGTATGTGTACTTCCTTATGGCTAGTCGAGTGATCGAGACTTGGGGTGGTAGTACATGGATCTAACGAAGAGTCAGTAAATGATCTGACAGAGAAGATGTTAATAGTGCACGAATAAAGAGAAAGATTGATAGCTGTCGATAACTCCTTCGGAGGAATTTTTCGGAAATTGTCCAACTTTTTCCTCAGTCATGCACTACTTTCATGTTCTGTGTCAGCTCGCGGTTTAGTCGCGTTTTCAAACCCATTTACTACCACACCTAGTGGTAAATTTGCCTATAAAAGTTGGCGGTTATTTTGCATTAACACACCCAACTAGTACCGCCCTTGATATATTGACTGAATCAGTTGACATCGAGTCAATAAACTAGAAACAAATAGAAGGTGGAGTGAATTCAATACCCATTTTACCGAGCATTTCAATTTTTTCAAAAGTGGGGCGTCAAAGGATGCTGGTTTTGTGATCCCTGTATCAAAGTAGTGTTCTCGATAGTCTTCACTTTCCATTTTATTTGCTTAAGTTACTACTTAGACCTTGGGCAGAGCTGAAATGCCGAAGAAATATGGAAAAACGCACCAGAAGTACGCGAAAGGCTGTACTCTCACTCCGTCTCAGCACTCTCGGCAGAGACGTTTGCTAGGAGAATTCAGACTCCTATGTACCCATTCTTTCACATTTTCATTTCTACAAGCACGCTCATACCGATCAGTCGAACGAAGGGCCAAAGTAACGCTATTTCTTCAATTCCCTAGTGTCAGCTTGGACATGAGCACATCGTACTAGGCAGTGAACAAGTCTACTCAATTTCGACCTTCTCAGCCACTCCAAGTGGCTTCTCGACTAGAGCGGTGTACATTCAGACAAAGCATCGCTTGGATCGGGACCGGAGAGTGACTCGAGCGACGCGGTCTCTCCGCTCCGAGCGAAAACTAGCTATCTACTCGAGCGACAGCAGCCGCCGTCCGAGCGACCGCAGTCTCGCTCAGAGCGATAATCTGTCGCATTTGGCACTGCGGTCCCTGTCCCGGCGATTCTCGAAATTTTCCTGAATGCTATTTTTTCTTTATTTCCGCCTCTTCTGGAAAGGATTAAGCCTCTTAAGAGGATAAAGTACTCGTTACAGCCTGTGGGCCAGGAGGTTAATCCTGCCACAGGCCGCAACTTGGATACCATCCCAGCGTGGTCCGCAATGAGGAAGGCTTCCCCACCGCGGGCCATGGGGGATCCCCTCGGCCGCCAAAAATCGTCTTACTGAGAATGATCCAAGGTCACTTCTCAAGAGTGGCCTCGAAAGGCCAACTATACGTCTACACGAGACGAGCTGCCTTTTATACCCGCAGAATTGGTTGTTCTCTGAGCGATAACGTGGCTCGCACGTTATCACTCAAAGAACAAGCTATCCCGCGTCTCTCAATCTCTGGCGATGGCACCGCTGTCGCCCTGAGAGCGGCCGACGCTGATATTCCTACCGGACAGGGACCGCGGTGCCAGTTCGCCCCTTAGCCGCTGTCCGGGCGCTGACGTCACAATCGGAAGGACCCGATCCAGCTCCGAGCGATGGTGTGTCTGAGCAAGTGAATGCGAACCGCTCCCCTGCCCTTTTATAGCCCGCATGTTATGAGCGTGTCTCAGAAGCAGAACAGTGTTGAGAAAACGAATTCGAAAGCCTTTCCAGATGCAAAAAACGGTTTTAAAAACTATTCCAGTGGGCAAGGCCGGCCTCCTTGGGTCCAGTTGTTGTCATTAATACCGGCACGTCTCTATCACTGCAATGCTTTGACCTGCGATTATCGGCAGTGGTTTTTTTCTTGAAAGAGACATAAGATTCGAGAATTAATTGCCGAAAACACTCGAATATCTTCGCCAGGGAAAAATCTCTCCGCTCCATTGCCTAATTCAATAAAAACCACGGCTGATAGTCGCACGTCAACGCGTGGCAGTGATAGAGCCGTGTAGGTGTTGATGACAACAGCTAAACCCGAGGAGGCCGAATTTGTCCACTAGAATAATTTTCAAAGCCGCTTTTTGCCTTTGGGGTTGCGTTGAAGTCCGTTTTTTCCATAGTATAGTGCTTCTGAGGGCTACCACAATTGACTCGAGATTGAAGTTTATCGTAAGCAGTGTCTTTAAGACGGCCCGTTCATTCACTGAATTAAATTCTATGAGGGGACTCTAAAAATCCAGCAGTCTCTGAGCAGATCGCACACAGAAGGGTGTCTACCTTATTGATTTCACCTCTGGTCCGATTTTGTCCGTCGTCTTGAATTGTGGGTGGTACGGCTAGGAAGTACGGCGAGGGACGACGAGATGAATCCAAAAATTGACCAATCTCTATAACCTTGTCTATATATAAGGTTCACACGAGCATTTACATTGGAAAAAAAGCGGAAATCCCTTACCAGATGTGCTACTTCCGCGATCGCTAACTTCATCTTCTTCAGCTTTTTTGATTCCGATGTATTTTGGCAACGTTTCAATGAAAACAGCTTGCATCCAATGAGGCATAGGATGGGCCGAACCATCCCTATAACCAGTTAATAAAATATGTGAACATGTTGTTCGTCCTAGAATATAAATCAGTGTTGTTTTCCGTACCGTCTGTAATAATTCAGAGAAAGAACAGATAAAAGAATCGACATCGCAACCAGGAACATTGTAAAGAGGAGGTATCGTCCTATAATAATGATTCAGAGGAGCACAGTTTTCACTTTACCATGTATTCCTGACACGAAATCGAACATACCGATAAGGGGAATCACAAGCGATGTTGGTGGAATCAGCTCGATCAAGACGAGATAGAACACAGTAAGTGAAACCAAAATCGAAATGGAGAACGTCATTTTATGTTCAATAGGTGGGATGTAAAACACGAATGTAGTCAGGATGGCTGGAAATAGAGATCTGGTGGATCGGCAATGTGGAGACTTGACCCTATGGACATTCTTACAAGGGAAGTGTCTGGAGCGATAAACGCATCTGCGAAAACGAGATATATTGTAATTATTTCTTTGGCCTCCATAGTACAACGGCGCAGTATCCCGCCCCGAGCTGCTGGTTCCAAGAAATAATAAGCGTTTTTAAGCTTCGCGAGGAGGTAAGGAATCCTTCGTGGGTGTTAAAAAATCGGATTTTACTCAAAACTTGTACGTAGGGGTTAACTAGTGTGCTGAAAACGAACCTGGGGTCGGTTTATCGAAACTTTGAGGTTCGTTGTGTGCTACGGTAGGTACAATGCCATTTATGGGACAAAATTTATATGAGCATCTCGAAAGTCGGCAAATGGACGTTAAATTTTCATTCAGCACCCCGAATAAACCTCGCATAGGAATTTCGCGTAAAATCTGAGACTTTGACCCAACTGCCGTATGCCCACCGTATTCTACCGCAAGCTGTCAATAAACGGACATCAAATTCATATAACCGCTCTGAATAACCTCTGGAGAAGCATTTTGAGCCATATCTGTCGTAGTGTTTCGGAAATCGTGCAAAGACACCTTTTGACCTCAAATTTCCCCCGATAGGAAGCATTAAACTATTTAAGTCCTAAACTTCAAAAAATCAACAAATAAGCAGCTCATCAAATAGCCCCCTAGGAGAATTTCACGCTAAATCAGGAGCATTTTTCTCTTTCAGATCTTTCTAATTGGATAAGCGCCGAACCAAAAATCCGTGAAGTCGAAAAACGCTATCACTCTATTCAAAGTTCGAAAAATGTAACTTCACCCAAAATTTGTGTAAGGTGGTTATTTTGGGCGCTGAACACGATTATGAGATCCGTTTCCAAATGTTGGGAAGTTATCTGCGAGTTTTGGAAGGTATAAGAAGTAGAAAAGACTGCTTTGAGGTTATAAATTTTTTGAACCAGCAGCTCGTGGCGACATACGGAGCTTTTTTATGATAGATGCCTAAGAGGTGCTAACAATACGATTCGTTTTTGGGGATGAGTTACCCGCTCTAATTATTTCTTGTTAGTCGTCTAGTTTTGTAGGTGTAGTTTCTTCTTTGGAAAATGACTAAATACAGTTTTCCTTCCACGAAAACAGAGATGCCCGGCTAGCTGATATATAACAAGGCTGCGGTAAATATAAATTCGGGCTGGGATTCGTGAACGACGAACCAAGGGCTACAGTTGGGCTTGCCGAGGAAACAGCACGCACTATTTACAAACTTATTACATGTAGTGCACATGTAAATATAGCAAAACAAAGTAACAATGAAAAGAGCAAGAGCAAGACAAGGAGAAGAGAGTAAAACATATAACAGAAGCAAAGTGAAAAAAATCTGAACGATAGAATCCTAAAAGCCATACTCACTAACTAGAAAAACCCAATTGCCGCGGAAAACGATTTAGCAAGCCTACTGCAGGTAATGAGAGAGCTGTTTTTATACTGGTAGGACTGTACGCAATTGTGTTGCCGAGCTCATCTTCACGTACTCCATTCCATATCGACAGGTGAAAAAGTCGCGCCTAAACAAAGTTCGAGGCTGACTAAAAACAATTCTGAACAGCTCTCTTCTCGCTCTGGATACCGCTAACTCGACAATTTCTATTCTTGAGCCCGATTTTCCGATTAAGAATGTTGGGTATACCATGATAAGATCATTTTTCTGCGCCTAAGGTGCAACGCGATGCTTTTTTCAGGCAAACACAACTGAAGTCCATGGTTTGCATTGATTAATTTCAGACCTGAGGCTTGCTGACAACAAGACAAATGATTCCATGTCTAATTTCGGTGCATTCCCAGATCAAGATAGAGATTCATGAACAGAAAACCTTTGGTCAATAGTATACTTTGTCGCTGCCATGAGCGACAGTCATGACGTTTAACACAAATCGCGGCGGGACCAGCATCGGAGTAACGACATTGGCCGTCCCAGGAGCAGCTGGCGCGCTTCCGTCGCAGCGACGTGTCGCGGAGGGCTGACATATTACAAATATACCGAAGACTGTTGCTGCCATTGTAGCTCGTCGCTGTTCAGCGCACTGCGACAGCGACTTGTTCAAAAAACGGAAGTTCCACGACAGGCTGTCGCTATCGCTGTGGACGGCGACACGACCGTGTGTCGCAGAAGTATACCATTGGCCTTACAGCTGAGCCGTCTTTGGAACTAAGTTGTTTTGAACTCGTCAGACTACGCCTTTCCTCTATCAGATCTGTAATACACAAACTATGTACCTATAAGCATGCAAGGAATGACTAAATTGACAGTGTAGAAAAGTGTCTTCCGTCTCAATGCGATATCGAATGTAACATCAATGTAGAAGTCCTGCCCGCAACATCCTGGGTACAGTTGCTCGTGGCGCTGCGACGTTAGCGACATAAGATCCCATTCAAGACTTCTGCAAAATTTCTGACTTCCACTAAAAATACGAAATGGGCTCCGAAGTTTTCGAGCGTAACCATCCCGCTCACGTAAACATTTTTTTATGCTGGTAACGTACTGATAAAATCCAGATAAATCCATGCCTTTCTCGAGATACTGATATTCCTTGCCATCCTCATCCTCTCGATTGATAATCGGAGAATCTGCAGACTGAAAAAAATAATGATGATTACTTGAAAAAGGGGCGCTTCCAAGAGAATGTGTTTTGGTTGATGGAAACACGGACCCGCAAAAAGTGAACAGTAGAAGAATCTACAGAAATAGTACCATGAGAAATTTTCGAGTGTTTTTCATAACAGTGAAAACAAAGAGCTTGTGACATTCAATGTCATTAATGGCAGTGTTCACGATTGGAATCGTTTTTCTACTTCTCCGCATATCTTGAAAACGGTCCCATGCTGATTCCAATGATGTCTCTGGAATCGTACAAGACCTTCTAGGAACGGAGTTATGGTCCCTGAAATATTTAGTTAGGGAAGCATAGTGGACGAGTGGCCCAAGGTTTGTAACTTCCTTTTTTTGCAGCCGATGTAGGCGAGCTGACCTGAGTAAAGAGAGAAGTTGAGAATGAAAGGAAGAACGGAGCTATTGATCGCAAACCATCGCTCATCTCACGACTTCAGGTGTTCATTTTTTCAAACGGGACAGTTCCACCTGTCGAGCGGGGTCTGATTTTCGTATCTGACGTACGTCTTAAACTACGTAATAAATCATTATTTTTTTTATTAAATGCTGAAAGCTCTTCCTCCATCTGGGGTTCGTGAAATGACCAACACCTTCCGTGCCATAGGGATGAGCGAAAAGATACCCGATTCGTGGAGGCATGCGATCATTGTACCTCCTCACAAGAAGCTATCCGTCATGGATTCTAACTACAGAGGAGTCTCTCTACTTTGTGTCATGTACAAGATTTTTAAACGTTTCATTCTCGAGCGACTTATCAAACATCGAGAAGGAACGACCAGAAATGAGCAAGCCGGTTTTCTACCTGGAAGATCGACCATCGACCAAGGGTTGGTCGTGAGAAGAGTAATTGAATCGTGGCAGCGGTATTCGAAGCCATTACAGCTTGCTTTTTTGGAATTCGAAGCCGCGTTTGACTCTCCTAATCGTGATCGATTGCTCAACGCTCTGCGAGCAGATTGAGTCCCGGAAAAAATTATGTTCGATTAATCGAGGACATGAACAAAGGAACAACAGTAGCAGTTTGTACGCCTGTCGGATTTACGTCAGCTTTTGAGGTGAAAACATGAGTAAGGCGAGGAGCTGTAGCAGGACATTTTTCATTCAACTTCGCCGTTGATGACATTATGCGTAGAGTTGCTGAATAGTTTTCTGCGGACGAGATCCTAACATCATCAGGGCGCTCCCTTGTCGACCTGGAGTACGCCGACGACATCGTGTCGTTCGCTGAAAACAACACAAAACTGCAAAGGATTGTGAACCTCGTTTCAAAGTATGCCGCAGCCTATAAACTTCGTCTTCGTCCCGTTAAATCCAAGCAGATGTGGATCTCTCAGAGGCCTTCAACGGGAGTTTGTGTGGACGGACAACGTATCGAACTGGTGGATGATTTCTGTTTATTGGGCTGTTTGCTGAAGAACGATGGTAGTTATGCAGAGGATATTCGACAACGATGTGCGAAAGCTTTTGCATTCATTTCTCTAACCAAGTGTCTGCATTCATTTTTCTAACCAAGTGTTTGTGGTCTATACTCATCGCGAAGGAGCTCAAGTGGCGCGTCTACCTATCCGCTATTCGCCCTGTCATGATGTACGGATCGGAGACGTGGGCATCACCGAAGACGCAGATCGAAATGTTGCATTGCACGGAGAGGAAGCTTTCTAGGCGTTTGCTTAGATATTTCCGGCCGCGTGTAAGCCATAACGAAGATCTTTACATGTAAATCGACACAGTACGTCAACGCTTGACACGTGGGAGGTGCCAGCATCTCTCAACGCCATCTCAAGCAGCAATGGAAAGTCGACTTCGACTGCTCGGGCATATATAATGCCTTTATTCGAGAGTGCACAAGCCCCCGTTTTCACCCGCACACGCTGTTACAGTAACGTATCACTGCGGCGCAGTCTGTGGCGACCCCGTTCTCTCCCACCCCAGTGGCAGGCATCGACTTTCGCATGACCACCGCTCATTCCTCCGCATAACAGACGATGCTCAGAAAAGATGTTTTTGAATCTTTCGTCGCCTTTTGTTCTTTTGATGATAATTTAAATGTTGTCGCAATATGATGAGGGTAAATGACCCATGGATTTGAAGCAGTAGATAAATGCTCGAAAAGAAAGATTTTTTTCGGTGAAAATAAGAGAACAGATGTTTTCTCAATCTCTTGGTATCGTGAAGGATTGTGTAAAGCTTCATGTACACCCTATTATTTAGCCAATACGATGACATTTGAATTATCACAGAAGCAACCGAAAACGGCAAAGAAAGAAATTGAAAAAAACTCACCGTCTCTGAGCATGATCGCCCGTCCTACGGACGACTGGATGGTGGTCATGCGAAAGTCGATGCCTGTCGCATGGCGTGGAGAGAACCGTCTCACCACAGACCGCGCCGCCGTGGTGCATTACTGTAGCAGCGTGTGCGAGTGAAAAAAGGGGGGGGGGGCTTGTGCACTCCCGAATAAAGGCAGTATACTACGAAGAACGCCGGAACTTCTCGGTATCAAAGACAGTTCAGGTTGGTTTTGCAGGAAATGGAATAGTGACAGTTGCATGGAATGTGTTCAATTTGTGGCTGAAGACAGTGAGAGGTGGACACGGCTGACTACTTGGACGGCACACCTCGGTGAATATGCGGAATGACCACCTCAGGCGAAGGCCAACCGATTAAGTTAAAGGCAGTGTCCACGATAAAACCATGTCTGATTTTTTGGTGGAGATCGGCAGCTGCGGAGCCTAGCGCAACCCTAATGTTGAAAAAATTAGGAAAATGAGCTCGGAACGGTCCCCTACGGCCCTAAAGTTGGACACCCGTCAGCTCGTCACACCCCAGATGCACCTTCCACGCCCACCGACGTGAACAAATGAATGCTCGGGATCGTGAGATGAGCGATGATTTCCGGTTATTAGCCCCGTTCTTCCCTTTATTCCCAACTTCTCTCTTAACTCAGGTCAGCTCGGATACATCGGCTGCAAAAGACGGAAGGTACAAGCCTCGGACAACTCGTCCACCATGCTTACCTAGCCCAATTTTTTAGGGACTATAATTCCGTTCCTAGAACGCCTTGTACGATTCAAAAAACATCATTGGGATCAGCATGGGACCGTCTTCAAGACAGGCAGAAAAAAAGCAGAGAAAAGATCCTTATCGTGAACCTCACCTTCAAATAAGTAAGTCATCTAGCCGTTGAAGTGTTCCAAGGTTCTATCAAATTGTGGAACTTTTGTTTTATGTATGCTTGTCCAAACTGAAAAGGTTTGAACTTTTCAGCCAGTACTGAAAACTCAACGAGAGTTCGGCTTGCAATACGTTAACTATCAGGTGTTACTAATTCAAAAAAAAAGATAAAAGAGGGTTGGGGTCTCGAACTTTGAGTCACATCTGAAGTGAAAGCCAACTCCGAAAATTGGTAATGAATAGAAAAAAGGACTTGCCTCAAACTCCACAAAGTCTCCCCACAGATAATGTGTTAAAGGCAGTGGTCGCGATGAAACGTGCTTGTCTTCTTTTTCTCTCTAAACCCTTCTCTGGGTTTAGAATAGTAGGGCCTATCAAAAAAATTGAGAAGAAACTTTTTTTGTGCCAAATTTTGAGCCTGTACTTTCCTGCCTTTTGATGGTGGACGAGCCCACTCCACTTCATCGGCATCGGTGATCTTTAGTATCCAGAACATCAGCAGGCTTGAAGTTGTAATTTAATCAATGACCAATTTATTTCGTACTGGCATGATCGGATATTTATGTCCTCATCTAGTCAAAACATTGACTGAAGGGCTTGATTTCACTGTTCACCTGTTTTTATTAGTTCAATTTACATGTACTTCTTTCGGTGAACGTCGATAAATTTTGACTGCTCAGCATGAGACTGCAATCTTTTTGGGCGGAGCTGTGCATGTGTGCACGAATTGGCAACTTAGTATTTTAATAAGTCTATTTCCAGCTCGTTTCTTGCCGCGTAGCCTTCGTGCTGTTTTAGCCGTTTGTGGATCGAGCTGATTTCTATGGTTTTTTCAACAATTTTTTTCATCGACACCACTGTCTTTAAATACGGATCTTCTTGAGAGAAATCGCGACAGAAAAAAAGAGGAAAGGCTCTCCAATTTTCCACGAACCTGGTAGAGGACGAGGTGCGCCAGAATTCACTTCCCGATTTTACATAAAGTCGATATTGACTGCACGTGCTACTTGATCGTTCCGCTCACTGGCGCCGTTGGCCCTTTGGCTATTCCCGCCCTGCCTTATACCTAACTCTACCCAACTTAAGCGATCCATCGCCACAAACTGGGCGCCAAAGTGACAAAACGGATAGCTGAGTGGCGGCAGCGACTATAGACTGCTTACCAGGGTCGGCCGAGAACGCGTCAAATTTAGTAGTAGAGGACTAGCAGAAAGCCAGTGGCGTTCATGCACTCACCGTTGAGGACCCTACGGGGTAAGACACGCCCTGAAAAAGTTCTTCTAAGAGTTGTGGGGATGGCTAGAGTGTCATTACTGTATGTTCGGTTTTCACTATGGACCTTCCAATATTCCAGAAAAAAAGAAGAAACCATTTTAAACTATCTGTAACGTCCTAATCGAAGCAGCTGGAGAGAGTTCATATGCTCGGCACACATTTAGTTACGATAAAATTGCCCTATAAAAGGTTTGACGGCTTGATTCTGGCCCATTCGTAAGGCATAAGCAGTTTCCAAGCTCACGGTGTATTACATTCCTTTAATCACTAGATTGATGTGCCAAAGCCAGCGAGCAGAAATGTCCGAGAGGAGAACGCTGGGGAACGCTGAACTGCGAAGGAACTCTAGGTTTGAGGGTTCAATTCCCGCAAGGAATCTTCTGCAAGAATTGTTTTGCATTCACTCGATTGTTCATCCACGAGGTTTCTCATTCATATTTTACTTTAATTCTTCCAACCTTATTGGATTTGTGGTTTCAACCGCGCGAATCCCTGTAGTATGTAGGTAGATGAGCATTTCTTCACCCTATTCAAAAAAATTATTCTTCTCATCTTTTTGTGTTAGCATTCCGGGTTCATTGAGAAATATTGTTATGTACGCATCTTGTAACTTCGTACAACTCTGCTCGAGTAAAGGAAAACGCCTTTATACTAGGTTGGGGAATAAGTTTGTTCGATTTTTTTTAGAGCTTTCTTCAAAGAAGTTCCCTCTTGTTTGAGCTGTGTTTGTATTCGTTAGAAAGTTTTCTGCTTTACAAAACTGTGGTCTTTGTTTTGTCGCATACTTTTTATTTTTTCTTCTTTTCCAGGATTGGAAATTGAATTCCCTCCAAATTGGTGCTCTACATTTCGTGCGCCATCGAGCAACACGCGGTCATTAACAGCGTTTTTTTCCAAATGGTCACGGGAGATGAGAAATGATATCTGCACGTCAACATAAAGCAAAGAAAGGAGGTGGTGGCTCCAGGAGACAAGCCGAAGACGAGAGTGAAGCAAGGTCTCCACCCGAGAAAGACCATGATCTGCGTTTGGTGGGTCTGGGAAGGCACGATACACTGGGAAATGCTTGAAAGGAACGCAGCCAGGGTCAGGAAGACCGTTGTCCAGGACCTCGACGAAGCTGCGTTCCTTCCTTGCAGATCAAAATTTTTGAGAAAAAAAAACTTTTACGTCCCCCCAGGTTCTGAAATATTTTACAGTTTTTGCGGTCAAAAATTTCAAAAAATATCTATTTCAACCTGAACTTTGAAAAATAACTATTACACTTCCTATCCGACTGATTAGCCTCGGGGAGTGTAGTTTTGACTTGCGCTTGAGCAACAACATCTGTATTGAGAAGGAAGTAATTAAAGTTGTGACCAAGATCGCCTCACAATCTCATGACGGCATAACGAGGAAGAAAATGTGGGCAACTTAAAGCAGATATAAAAAACGCTGGATACATGTTTCTTACTTGCATAAAGTTTTGTCCAAATTTTGATCGTGCAGTGAGCTAACAGAAAGTCAGGAATGATTCAAAAAAATGACGCAATAGGCGAGCTTGAGCTGATAGGAAATTTTTGTAGTGAAGGAAATTACGAAGAGGATGTAGACCATTCCCTTACTTTTAATGGATTCCAACCTCCAAATGGGCAAAACTCTGGCGTATGCCGAGCAATACTCAGGGGCGATCTGAACTCTCGATAACAGCTTATTAATCATAAGGCCTCACAACACCAGAGTGCAAACCTAGTTGGGTGGGGTCACTCAGGATACGAGGGAAGAATGAATGGAACACTATCGAAACTCTATGAATTTCGATGGAGGTTTGGAAAGAACAATGACTGATAGCACTATCAATTAGCAGATATAGGCAGAAGTGTACATTTCGACGGATAAGAAACCTCCAACTAGGATTGCATCGAGACCTTCGAATGGGAGCAATCCTTTTGCGTGTGCGTAAAACTTCACAGGTTCAAAAAAGTTCGATTCCCATTTAGTATTCTTCAAACAGAAGGGGCTCGAGCGCGGGTGGGAGAGGAGGTGTCACCGGCGGTAGTTTTGAGGGCACTGTACTGCGCAATAAGTCCAGCAAAACCATCGATGGTGGCAGACGCGGTTCGGCATTGGAGCGCGATATTTTTCGACGGCTCGCCGCAGTGGTTAATTAAACCCATTGCTTCGGAATGCTCTAAACTGAGGAGTCTCCGAGCGACATCGCGGTAGTTAGTAGACAATGAGCCAAGGATGAACATTTAACCTTCAGAATCGTAAAATTGCTTTTTTGAAAAAAAATTAGAAATACATAAAAATTTTTTCAATTTCGGCCGAAGGCGCGGTTCTGGACAACGGTTTTGGACAACGGTTAAACGTGTTTTAGGCGATTTCCTCCGTGAAATGAAGGTCGTGGAAGGGGTATTAATCACCAGTTTGTGGGGAATTACCTGGAGAATCCTAATCTTATTCCAGAATTTTGAAAATCAGAAATTTTATGGAGTGTCCTACGTTGTCCAATTTTTGAAGTGAAGAATTTAACCGGTAACAGGCCAGGTTAATGAATGTAACTCGTTTAAAAATTTGTTTTATGTGCTGAAAACTTGAATACTGCATGAAATGTCCATTCCATCGTTATGTAAAGAAACTTTCCACACATGCACTGTTGTGGTGCTGTGCTATTGCTCTCTTTGATCTTTTTGTTGCTATTACAATATGTGAGACAACCACGTCCGAACCCCTCGTTCCATGACGTGTTTTCTTTACAGAAAGAGAAACGCATTTTGAAACACACCGATTTTTCAAAGTTTTGGGCTAAAGTTTGTACGTCCACCCATAAAAATCTGAATTCCCAAAATTTTAGCTTCCCCCCTGTTGTCCGGCTGGACAACGCCCGCCTGACTCTGAACGCAGTGGTGAACAAGTAGCTCCACATGCCCAACTGCACCGCGTCAATGAGGCTGTGCGACTGAAAAGACTCAATCGACAAGGCCACGTCATCTTGCTCCACGACAACACCAGACCCCATGTTGCACAAGTCGTCAAAGCCGCACTCCATGAGCTCGATTGCGAGGTTCTTTCAGCATCCAACGTACTCTCCGGACCTTGCGCCAATAGAATATCACCTTTCACGCTCCACCTCATATTAAATGAGGGTTGTTAGCTTCGACGGCGAAGCGGACCTGAAAACTGGCTTAACAACTTCTTCGACACCAAACCGGGCAATTTGTGGCGGAACGGCATCAACAAATCGGTCGAGAGGTGGTAGGAGGTTTCAAACAGTAGCGGCGAGTACATAATTTTTTAATTTATTATTGCAAACATTGTACCGCAGTTTTCATTTCAGAAAGTGACAATTGGTAGCTCAACACATCTGCCAACCCTTCCTTTTCGAGGGTGAATGGATGATATGAGATAGTCATATGGCGGAAAAAAATTTGAATTTTTCTTTCACCCAAGTTTTAGGTACCTTTGAAATCTGACCCAATGCATCATTGCAGTCTGGAAAATTTGAAAACCTCTCCGCACTGGAGAGAGCATGATACACATCAAATAGCGGCATACACGACGAGTTCAACAAATTATCATGTGGGAGACCGCGTGCCCACACTGCGCACCCACGTTATTAGCTCGATTTTTCGTCTTTCTTAAAAAAACAAGAATTTTCTACCTTAGCTGGAAGACCCGCTCTGAGTCCCTAGTTATTCATCGGAGATTCGGTGCCGCTGGTTTTGCGGGACGTAAGCGATTGGTCAGATTTCGAAATTGACCAATGGCAGACATGCCGCGGAAGCCAGCGGCGGCGAAACGCTGGTGTATAACTAGGGCCTAACACGAACTTTTAATACTTGTGAGCAGACATTAGTCACCTGGATGTTCTGCGAATCGGATTCTTTTTGGAGGAATTTTCGTTTTAATACCCACTGAACTGATTGGCCGTGGAGCGCGCGGTTGGTTGCGCACAGAAACCGTGGGGCGTCCGGTCTCTTAAGTGTTACTTGGCGAATATTGGTCGACTGAATGCTATTTCCCTTGAGGGGGGGAGGGTGGCTGGAAAGAGGCTTGTTGTCAGATGGGGCTCCTGGTCAATCACGAGGTGATTCCTGCGAAAAGTGTAGCACATCAGAGACCCCCATGCTCGCCTACGGCCAAACCATGTTGAAAGCACGCCATACCGTCCGATCTGGCAAGTTAAGCAACCTTGGGCCCGGTTAGTACTTGAATCGGAGACGGCTTGGAAATCCCGGATGTCGTCAGCTTTTGCACGTTTTTTTTTCAACACATTCAGAGCTCTACACTAGTGTGATCTACAGATGAAATTCCGTCATTATCAGGTAAAAAACTGAGCAAAACTAGCTTTTGAAGTGTTGACAGGTCTCGATTCCATAATCAGTTCTCTAACCCGTCCGCTATACGATGGCAGCAGCGTTCTGGTCAACACCTGCTTAGGTATCGTTGGGTCATTAACCTAGTTGATCCATATTAAACAGATTGAGGTAGATGAGTGTTAGATGTAGTAGCCAGCTCATTTTTGCCCCTGGAAAACCGAAAGCACAGCCATGGGGGCCGCTTGAAGAGAACGCGAGCAGAGATGTTCTCATTTTTAGCTCTACCTGAAGGTTCATAGCGAAAACCCCATACACAGTAATTTTACTCTATTCCTCCCACACAACTCGCAGAAGAACTTTTTTAGAACGTCCTCTACCCCGGAGGATCCTCCCTTGTCAGTAACAAACATAGTATGAATAAATAAAGATGGAAACCAACCGGTAACTGTCTCACGTCTAACAGGAAACCGTTATAACTCCAACCGCCAAACTTCAGCGAGCATGACTGTGAGTCATACGGAAAGTACTCGATGTTGATTGGGCAGAATGACTTGTAAATACTTGGTGGTTTCCATACCACCAGGCCATTATGGTATACCAGAGCATCACTCATAATGGTTATATGAGGCTCACCATCAGCACTGAAAGACGCATATGGAGATTTTTCTTTTAAACGGTAACGAAAATTTTCGTGACTTTCTCTAAGGGATGAGAACTTAGGACGTAGATGCGCAATTTTTAGTCGCTCCAAACCCACTCAACTGATTGTTGAAAAGGGATTTTGCATTTGTGTGCTATTGGCTGAGTAGTAGTGTAGAGTCCTCGGTAGACGCACCAAAAGGTAACGTTTTCTGACTGTTCAAATTTATTCTGAACGACTTTTGCAAACTTCGTTCGATAAAATGTTTTTTCAAATGCATGATTTTCGATTTTCATCCGTTTAATTCTTTTAAATTGTACAACTGCAACAGGTACACAACTTGTTGTTTCGGGATCGCCCTGATTCGAGACCGGTTGTCCCAGAAACTGGACTCATGAGTTAGCGGATACTCACGTAAACGGTCAAATCATGAGTACCTAACTTGTTATCGCGCAGCTGTTGACGAACACGAAAACATCAATGCCACTGCAAAAACATCTGTGCACAAATTCCGATTTCATGAAAATCAAAGAATTCCTATAACACAAGCAAAATATAAAGATCTTGTATGTAGTATGTGTGTCTGTCCGCATGAATGATGCTGTCTGTTTGGATGGAAGTTGAAAAAAACGTTTCGTATTTGTATGGATTGCGGTCCTCAGCTGCCTAAGGTAGATGAATCTCAGATCTGAGCCTCCCACAACGCCGAGAAAAGGAACGGTCAGAAAAAAAGCAAAGCACATATGTGCGGCCAGAATGTCACCTGGGGACGTGCGTAGAAGCTCTCTGGAAGAGATGAACAGCAAATTTTAGAGCGCGAATTCAGCGCAACGACTAGCATCAACGAAATCCGGGATAAACTTGGCTTGCTTACGTTCAAGTTTGCTCTTTGTGGGGCGTCAAAACGTATCGATAGCATTCTCAGACAGTAGGTGCGGGCGGATCGCTGGCTTATGGCGGGCGGATCGACATCCCCCCGCCATCCGACGGCCAGTAGCCAGCGATCCGCCCTCCAGTAGCCAGCGATCCGCCCGCCGGTAGCCAGCCATCCGCCCGCCAGTAGCCAGCCATCCGCCCGCCGGTAGCCAGCGATCTGCCCGGCAGTAGCCAGCGATCCACCCGCCAGTAGCCAGAGATCCGCCCGTCAGTAGCCAGCGATCCGCCCGGCAGTTATCATCGATCCACCCGCCAGTTATCAGCGATCTACCCGCCGGTTATCAGCGATGTACCCGTAATTTGAACCCCTTCTCCTTTTGATCCCTCGGGTCGGGGACCAATTCTTAAAGGCACAGTCCAACCTCAAAACCGATTTTCTGTTTCCCTTCTCATCTTGAAAATGGTCTCACGCTAATTCCAATAATGTCTCTCTAGTCGTACAAGGCCCCCTGGGAGCGGAGTTGCGGCCCCTCAAAAATTGAGCTGCGGGAGCATGGTGGACAAGTTGTCCGAGGCTTGTAACTTCCGTCATTTGCAACCTATGGATGCGAGCCGACCTGAATAAAGAGGGAGGCTGAGAATGTAGGGAAGAACGGTGCTATTGATCGGAAATCATCACACATCTCGCCACTGTTCAGCTCGAAAGATCGTAAAGGGGCGTGCCAAAGTGGCTTCCTGGTGTGGGCGCCCCAGATTGGCTTCCTTCTATATCTCGCTTATTGCGAAGGTGCGAGGAACGCAATTATAGCGTCGCTCTCACTACGGCCGCTTGGACCAACTAACGAGCTACTCAAGTCAATCGATCCAATTTTATAAAGGTTGCTATAAAGGTAACTGTTTCTAGGAACATCTGATTACCAATCTTGTATTATCATCATCATCATTGAATATTATGTGCACCTTAAAAATAGATGTCTCTCTATATTTCTATATACATATTTCTATATGTGGTTCTATTACAAGTACTACAACTTCCAAAAAAGATCTACACAGATTTTCCCGAGTTATGGTAGAGAGACGCTTTAGTTGCCCACTTTGGCGTTTTCGCCCCTTTTTTCCCTGAATGGCAGCGGTATTGTACCAAATGACTCAAAAATTCGAAAAACCGAATAAATTACTAAAGACTCGATAACAAGGAAGGCTTGCTCAAATACCATTCAGAGCGCAATTTTAATTTATTGTAGGGGAAGGACAATGCTCCAATATTACATACTCAGAATCGGCTAAATGCCTAACAAGAGACTACTATAACTCATACTAGCCATTAAGAATGAAATGTACTTTTCTAGAACCATTTTTGGACGTAAATCCGAATATGCCCATAGCAGCTGCCTAGACTCACACTGGAAGAAGTTGGAGGGTAGAATATGTACGAAAATCAGAGAAAAAATGCCTATAACTTCTTTTACAATGAATCTAGGCAGCTGCGATGGGCATATTCGGACTTTACGTCCAAAAATGGCTCTAGAAAAGCATATTTCAATTGAAATGGTTAGTATGGCTTAGAGTAAGTGTGTGTGAGAGATTCACAGAAGTTTTTTTTAAAGCACGGGTCATTTATGTAGGTACTGCCGCAGACGAACCGAATCGAATAACTCCTTTACGGTCGATATTGTCCTATCTCACCACTTTTTAATTTTCTCTCTTTTTTTCTCCTCGTCATTTGGCTTGAATGGCTTGTTAATTGGTCGACGCTGTCGTAGTGAGCGCAACGCTATAATTGCTTTGCTCGCGCCTCCGTTTACGACTAGCCACCTGGGCAATTGGTGACAGCCGACTCCCCCCCACCCGCTCCGCCCATTTCGGGCATAACGCAGCACACCCTATTCTGTGGAATCGAGAGCTCTCACTTGGCAGGTGTTATACGGGTTGGGTCTACTCCATAATTATGTGGAAATCTTAGATTTGGCCCCTGACTTGGAATGTGCCTTTAAGCGCCTATGACGCAGTGTTAATCAACCCAAAGAGTTGACTACCTAAACATGTTGAGAAAAACCTGGGCCAAAAAATCCGGTCAAAAATTTTTTACTGCCCAAGAAACTGAAGCCCTGAAGTTTGTGCTGCACCCTAGACCCCAACCGGCGTATAGTCGACAACAGATCGCTTTGATATTTTGCTTTCCTTATTGTTTCTTGGAGCAAAGCCGATGTGCCTATGTTATACATAACTTGCGTGCACCGAGCTTGCGCCAAGTCTCAATAAGGAACGCAAGGTATGTGGGCAACCGGTGCCGGCCGTACTTCTGCACACCTCAGTACTGCTCATCTACTGCCTTATACCCACATAATAATGAATCAATTCGTTTACTCCGTCCCGTGTCTCATATTCTACCCTTTAATGTTTGAAAACTTTACAATTTTTCTTAGAAGTTGGTTCACGACAGATTGACCCAACCGGTGTACGATAGGCATCTTCGAACACCAGACACGGCAGTTGGTCAAGCTCTTCGAAAATTGAATGCAATGCCCCAGTCTCTCAAAAAGAATTACGTCCAGCCCGCCCCGCAGTGTCCGAACAGGAGTGAAATAGCGCTCCGCATTTGCAGATAAGGTCTGTTGCAGCACGCAGCTTACAAACAATCTTGCTGGGACCTAAATGATAGTGCCGTGACCCCGTATACCCAGCTCTACTATATCCGAGCTGCTCGCTGCAACTACGGTTGTTTGCAGCTGCAGACCCAAACTTAACTCCGATTAGGGCAGTAGAGATTTGAAGCTCATCAGCTGCGCTAGAAAAGTACTTTGCGGTTCGATTGTGCTCCAATATGGGGCGCAGGTTGGATATTGTGGAATCATTCACGCGACCATCCTTTCAGGGCGCCAGTTCACAATCACCCTGAAAAGTTCTGTGGCCATCCCCATGAAACTACGGGAGCCTCCCGGAAGGGTTCCTATAAGCAGCCAGTGTATGCATTGGGCGAACTTTGGACCTTCCCGGGAGGCTCCCTTTGTTTCATGAATACGGCCAACTAACTAAATCGCGCCAAAACGTTTTGCTAGCTACAACTAGTCGCATTTTCATCTTTTGGCAAATGGAGTAAAATCACATTGTGCTAGAGCGGACAATTTGGCTCACTCGGCACTTTCACAAAGCTAGTAAGGGCTCCCTACACTGCCTAAGTTCCAGAATAATCTGCATTGTGGGTCTCGGAATAATGAAATTCTATTTACCATGCGTTCCTTATTGAAGGCTGGCACAAACTTGGTGCACCTATGTATTAGCACATGGCACCGAGCTTGCGCCAACGTTTACTAGGGAACAGAACGTCTCACTAGGATTCATGCCGATACGACATTTCAAATATCGTAATTCGACTTCTTTGAAACTCGGACTTTCGGGTATATTCAGGTTTTCAAATTCTTACCTTTCGTATCCTCCCATAGAAAATCCTCAAAAATGTGGGCAGTCACGGTCCACATATCCAAATTGGGGAACCTCATCACTCGAATTCAACACTGCGCCCACACAGCTAGCCTGCACGCTAAACCGGGACACCGCCTGCACGCCGACACGCGACGCGGCCGGCACAGCGACACACGATGCGGCCGGCACCCCAACACGCGGCGCGACGACTCCTCTCAACCTCTATTGGGGCCTTCACCGGGTGAGAGGGACCTCCAGATAGGGTTCAAGCACCGCAAACTTCAGTAACTGAACCGAGGACGCCGCTGCCATCTGACTCCTGCGCCTGAAAATTGCGTAATATATCTACTTCCCTCTAAGGAGGCTCGTTTCCTCTAAAAACAAGGTTGACACCAGTTTACTTAGAGGCATCGTACGCGCTGAAAACCGCCTACCGTTTTTTGGGTTTGAATCAATGGTTGGGCCTGCCTGAGAACGTGGGTAGAGTTTGTCGGGTCACCGATGCTTTTTTAGGAAGATATGGGAGATCAAATGCCTCGAATTCCGCCAAAAGAGGCCGGCCTTCCGGCAGCCGTCTGGCTTCAAATGAGAAAAGAAGGTAGCTTATCAACAAATGATACATCAACTCCCACTCATTTAAGCTTGTCATTTGATGATAAGCCACATTATTTTCTCACTTTATGTCACACGGCCGTCGGAAGGCCGGCCTCTTCTGGCGGAATTCGGGGCATTCGATCTCCCATATCTTCCCAAAAAAGCGTCGGTGATCCGACAAACTCTAACCACGTTCCCAGGAGGGCCCAACCATTGACTCAAACCCAAAAAACGGTAGGCGGTTTTCAGCTCGTACGATGCCTTTAAAGGCAGTGGTCACGATGAAAAACGTCATCGGAAAAACTACAAAATCAGCTTAGATCGAAAACAGCTGAAAAACTAGGAAGGTAGCGCGGTGAAAAACGGTCTAGAATTAGAGTTTCTAGGGCCTAAAGAAGCCAGTTCGTGCACACGTGCACAGCGATGACGAAAAAGATCGCAGTCTCATGCCGAGCAGTCAAAAATCATCGACATTCAGAGGACGAATTAAATGCAAATTTAACGAATAAAAACAGTTGAACAATGAAAGCATCACTTCAGTCAATGTTCTTGACTAGATAAGAACATAAATTCGAAAGTTCATTAATTTAAATTCAATTTCAAGCCAGCTGATTTTCTTGATATAAGAGGTCATCGATGCCGACGATGTGGAGTGGGCTCGTCCACCATCAAAAGACAAGAAAGTTTAGGCTTCAAATTTGGCCCAAAACTGTGGTTTTTCTGCGAATTTTTCGTATAGGTCCTACTACTCGATACCCAGAAAAGGGTTTAGAGAGAAAAAGACGACAAGCATATGTGATCGCGACCACTGCCTTTAAGTTGTGCCCTGGAAGAAAAGACCGAATATCGAAAAGATTCGAATGAATCCCTTTTTTAACGTCCGATTTTTGAATATATTCGAATGACCTCTTTTTTTTTCGAGGTCCGAATTTTGAATAGTTTCGAATGAAATCGACTCGAATATATTCGAATAATTTTTCGAATAATTTCAAAGCGAAAAACTGAAAACAGGCCAAGTGAGCCGTCAGTGGATGACCGGAAATTAATCCAAGCGCAGGAGAGGCGGAAAACTCCGTGACTCTTCCATTCACGCGCTTCGCTTCGCTTCTCCCCCGTTCGTCCACTCATGCGCTCCGATCATCCCCCTCTGCCCGTCCCTTTCGTAATCGGAATACATTACGACCACCACCCTAGTTGCCCAAGAAATACTGACAACACAAGTCGTTTCCGCTGATGCGACCTGAGCTTTCTCTTGTAAAACGTGGATGAGTACATAGTATACTTATGTTGAGTCGAGTCATCGAGTCTTGGTATCGACTGAAACAGTCGACATCGAGTCATTCGACTACTCGATTATTCGAAAGTTTGCAAAACCGAATTAGTCGAAAACTCGATTATTCGAAATTCCTGAAAATTGGGTTAGTCGAAAACTCGATTATTCGAAATTTTTAGAAATCGACTTAGTCGAAAACTCGATCATTCGAAATATTCAAAAATCGACTTAGTCGCAAACTCGATAATTCGATAGACCCGAACAGTCGAATAAATTCGATAGTCGACTGTTTCAAGTCAAAGAAATTCTCCTTCAGTTAAACTGTTTCAAAATGCAGTTGAAGACCATGCACCTAATTTGCCGCCAGTTGTTATTTGCTCATAGCTCTCGAATGTTCTCGTACGGCTCACGACCATCTTTTTCACTTAAAGGCACAGTCCAAGCTCAGGGGCGAAATCTGAGATTTCCACATAATTTTGAAGTAAACCCACCCCCTATAACACCTGCCAAGTGCGAGCTCTCGATTCCTCCGAATAAGCGAGATATAAGAGGAAGCCATCCCGGAAGCAACTTTAGCACGCCCCTTTTACGATCTTTCGAGCTCAACAGCGGCAAGATGAGCGATGGTTTTTGACCAGTAGCCCCGTTCTTCCCTTCATTCTCAGCCTCTCTCTTTATTCAGGTCGGCTCGCATACGTCGGTGGCAAATGACGGAAGTTACAAGCCTCGGACAACTCGTCCACCATGCTTCAATAGCTCAATATTTGAGTTGCCATAACTCCGTTCCCGGGGACTCTTGTACGATTCCGAAGACATCATTGGAATCAGCGTGGGACCGTTTTCAAGATAGGCAGAAAAACAGAAAAACGCTTCTGAGGTTGGATTGTGCCTTTAAAGCCGGTATTGACTTACGCCAAAATTCCTCAATCCTCACGTGTGAGCATACCGATAAACTCATTAGAGATAACAAGACGGTCGCGCGATAGCCTGGAAATTAATACATGACGGTCAATTATTTCCCCTTGCTCGAGAAAAAAAGGCAAGCAAGAGGCTTGAATGCATTGGGACCAGCGGAACGTCGCAAAGCAATCGAAACTTTTGGTTTTCAAATTTGTTTTTGATGCTTGGCTTTATCCTCCTTTCTCTTAGAAAAAAGGTGGGAGATCCAGAAAACTAACAGCTTCTATTGTGGCCACAGAAGCACAGCTTCGCAGATAAGGAGGAGAAGCTGCACTCTCCGTCGAAAAAACCGGGCAAGAAGACGAATAAGGCCATGAATGAAGGCCAAAAAGACGAGAAAAACGGCTAAAGTCTAGCCGAAGGGGCTGAATATCATGACGGAGAGTCCACCATGAGTTTGGATGATCTAGAAGTAGACTACGATTTGCCCTGGCTAATTATTGTTACACTCAGCTCCGGCTTTTTCCATGATTATTGTCTTCAAAGATTAATTCTGATTGTTCATCCATTAAATGATCTCGTTTCGTTGAACAGTATTTCTCTCCTATAGTGAAATTTGTTTGGTTTTCTGAAGTTTCTGGAAATTGGTCGATGGATATTGCTAATCGACATTAATACATGAGTATTGGTTCCGGCCGTCTTACTGTGTGAAGATGGCGTTTTCCATTGCCAGATATACTTTTAATCAATGTCTTGAAGCAGTGGAATGTGGTATGCTCAAAATAGTCGAGATAAGGTGCTTCAGAAACTCAATTGTTGAAAACTGGAAAAATTGAGTTAGTCAAAAACATGACCATTCGATTATTCGAAAAATCGAGTCAATTCGACTACTCGATTATTCAAAATTTTGAAAAATCGAGTTAGTCGAAAACTCGATTATTCGAAATTTTCAAAAATAGACTTAGTCGAAAACTCGATTATTCGAAATTTCCGAAAATCGACTCAGTCGATAACTCGATTATTCGAAATTTTCAAAAATCGACTTAGTCGAAAACTCGATTATTCGAAATTTTCAAAAATCGATTTAGTCGAAAACTCGATTATTCGAAAAAATTTTCGAGTCGCCGAAGTATAGTACATAGCACCATCTGTGCCAAGAATTTAACGATATTGTATGGTTTCTATCATATCTCTAAATAGCCGCGGCGTAGATGTTATTCCGCCATCTTTTGAGCGAAGCGTTTTTCTCTCCATTTCTAGCATACACCATATGTTTTTTTTTCAAAGACAACCGCTTCCCCGAATTAGGATACTAGCGATAAACTGGGAGAATTAAAGAACACGTACTCTAATGAGCTAAATACAAGGTAAGCATTATAAGATCTTTCAACAATTAAGCAACATCAAGAAAAAAGCGACATATAGAAGTGAAACAACTATGACACTGAAGTAGAGATGGCGGATGGGGATTTATGGCGTGGCAGTGGATCAATAAATGAACTCCAATCCACTCATCATTGATTGACCAGTTTCACCGTGTACAATTTGAGCGGGCGGATCGCTGGCTATCGAAGTCCTGGCGGGCGGATCGCCGGCATGTTGCGGGCAGATCGCTGCATCTCATAGCTCAGCGGGCGGACCGCTGGCTATCAAAGCCCTTGCGGGCGGATCGCTGGCAGGTTGCGGGCGGATCGACGCTTTAGAGCTTGCCGGCGATCCGCCCGCTAGGGTGTTCAAGTTTCCCAGGCGCCGCTATCCGCCCGCCAAAACGCGGCGATCCGCCCGCAAAGGCTTTGATAGCCAGCGATCCGCCCGCCGAGGCCACGATGAGCAGCGATCTGCCCGCAACTTGCCGGCGTACCGCCCGGAGAGGCCTTGATTGCCAGCGGTCAGTCCGCACCTGTTGTCTGAGTTGCTAGAGAAGTGTTGCAAAAGTACCTGGCAGGCGTTCGGAAGGCCGCAATTCTCCAAGCTGTGCAAAGGAACATGACAGCCGATCTGAGTAAAATGAGGTTCTGGGTTGGGGTGAAGATGAGAGCAGAAGAGGTTCATTAGAAAATGTTTTGTGATCTCCACGTTACCTTATCCGACAAGAAGAGTGCCAGTATAGACTGACCTGTGGGAAAGAAATCCTGTCACCGTGACTTGAGGAGGCGAGCCGAGTCCTCCTGTCGCCCAATCTTATAAGGTAAATCTTGGATGAGAAAGAGGGGATTCTTTCTCTACGAAAGGCTTCAGCTGGCATGCGTCAATTGTCGTACGGGCTCAGACCAATATCAAAGAGTGTTGCAGCATTACCTTACTTCTTTTTAAGAGAATTTTATCGTCACAACAAACAGCTTCATGGAGAGTGCGTGAGCAGAGTGAGAGCAGGACTTTGTGTACCTTGAGTGGTCTAACCCGATTTCTTCGCCCTTTCAGGGGGGCCTGGGCAAGCCATCGTTATAGCCGACAATTTCGGGTTTGAAGAATAACATGAACACTGCTCTTAGAGGCACAGTCCAACCTCAGAATCGTTTCAAGTACTAAATCATATCAGTCTTGAAGAGAATTTTACGCTGATCACAATGATGTCTCCTAAATCGATCAGAATCCACTATGAGCAGAGTTATACCCCCCTAAAGAGTTGTGAATTTGAAGACCAAGACATTCGAGGACCAGTTGTCTCGGTCGTTTATTTTCACGGCATTCGCAGTCATCGCATTGGAGCAGGTTGCGATATAAAGCTGGACCATTTAAAAATGGAAGAACATCGAATTTGATGAAAATCCACTGTACATTATTTGATCCTTATTGTGGTCGAGAACTTGCCGGTGGGCGTTACGCGTTTTTTTCTTCTCTAGGGACATGGTCTACTATTCCTCAAGTTTTCTCTCCTATTGAAGCGAAATGAGTGTTCGCGCTTGGCAGGTATACTATACACGGCGGTGGGACCATAACATCAAAAATTACCCCTGCGGTATGACTGTGCCTTTAAAGGCACAGTACACCCTCAGACATGAATTTTGTGTTTTTCACTTGATTGTGTAGTAGACCCCTCCTGTATAACACGTGCCAAGTGCGAGATCTCGATTCCTCCAAATAAGCGAGATATAAGCGACCACCACAGGCCCGACCCCCTTCACTCACCACCACAGGCCCGACCCCTTACGGATTTTCGACCTGGATATCAGCTGGATGAATGGATGAAATTTTGAGAACTCGTGTTCTTCAGACCATTGCGGGATTGTCTCCTTATCCTGGCTCGCTCTCGCGCAACGATTGCGAATGAAGAGAGATACAGGACTGGGACAACTCGTCCACCAATTTTTCACCCTCAATATATAGGCATTTTCAAGGAGCCATAACTCTGTTCGTAGGGGGTCTTGGACGATTTCAAAGATACCACTGTGATCAGCGCGTGGCCCTCTCCACGATCATCATAAAATCTGAAAAATAATTTTTTGGGTGTCCTGTGCCTTTGAAGACAATGAAACAGGACGGTGAGAATTTCTTGGATGAGTTGTCTCGGGCCTGTTTTCCTTCGTCGTTGGCAGCCATCGGACACGAGCAGACAACACTATCAAGCTTGACCGATAACAAACGGAAGAACGTAGATTATGATCGAAATCCATGGCCTCCTTCTCTCGTTACCGTGGAGACCGAAAACCCTGAGGGGAGGGAATGGATGCTCATTTGGGGACGAAAGAATGGGTGAACTCTAAAAACTGGCTTATTCTGAGGAGTTGAGATTCCGCGTCCGGTAGAGTTGCTACACACATCTTATCAAATTTTACACGCGAGCTTGGAATAGGCCTTCTAGTTTTTTTCCGACCTCTGGAGTGGAGAATTGGTAAATAAATATTGAACCATTTTGATTTGGCTTTCCAGGCAGGACATTGCCTGAGTATAGTGCTACGCTGGCAAAGTGTGAAGAATTCGATTCAAGATGTGTTTTCATGTTGGTATGAAACATTTATAGGCGGATGCACTTACTTGTTATAGAGAAGGATATCTGGAATCCATATTTGATCTGATGGAATATGTAGCTTCTTGATTCCTCCCCATCGCGTCGGCTCCCATGATAGTTTATAATCGAACCATTGCATTTCTAGCCATAAATTTGTCGTCAGGACTTGGTTTACTTCGTCCTTAATATCACTATAAGAACATCTGGTATAACTTAAGCGTCAGGCCTCCATATAATCCTCAGAAAAGAGCATATTTGACATCGTTAAACCAAGACAAGATAGAGCGGTGGTCTTTAAAATTTTGACTTACTCGACCTATTTCGCTGACTTACTTCCACCTGACGCGGCCATTCTGCATCTTCGACGAAGCGTGTCGTGGTAGTATGCAGTCATGTCCATTTGTCACGGCCTTCAGCCACTTGAAGGCATTCCGTCCATCTGTGACTATTCCTTTTTGAGCATCCTCTCCGTAAAATCCAACCTTTCCATCTGCGTCTTCGCTACTACCCTTGTCTCCTATTCATATACCATGATAGGGCGAACTCCTGATTGAGATCCTTTGTGATGTTGATAGACCACAAACACTTGTTTAGAGAAATGATTGCAGATGAAGCATTCGCAAAATGTTGCTGCAGATCGCTGCATAATTACCATCGTTCTTCAGCAAACAGCCCAAATAAGGAAGTTCGTCCAGACGTTTGATACGTCGCCTCTCTACGCAAACTCTCGTTGAATGCTTTTGGGAGACCCTCATGTGTTTACATTTGCCTAGAGAAAGGCGCAGTCCATAGGTTGCGGCATACTTCGGATTAAGGTTCACAATCCTTCGCAGTTTTGTGTTGTTTTCAGCGAATAGAACGATATCGTCGGCGTACTCCACGTCGGCAAGGGAACGCCCTGATGGTGTTTAGTGGCACGTCCGCAGGTAACTGAACTGCAACTCTACGAATGATGTCATCAACTGCGACGTTGAATAGAAAAGGTCCTGCTACAGCTCCTTGCCTTACCCCTGTTTTCACCTCGAAAGCTGACGTAAATCCGACAGGCGTACGAATTGCTGCTGCTGTTGTTCCTTTATTGATGTCCTTGATTAGCCTACCATACATTTCCGAGACACCATCGGCACGCAGAGTATTGAGCAATCGATAACGAGGAGGAGAGTGAATGCGGCTTCGAAAAAAACAAGCTGTAATGGCTTCGAAAACCGCTGCCACGATTCAGTTACTTTTCTCACAATTAACACTTGGTCGATGGTCGAGTTTCAAGGTCGAAAACCGGCTGGCTCATCTCTGGTCGTTTTTACACGATGCTTGATATGTAGGTCGCCCAGAACTGATACGTTCCAAACCTTTTACACGACCATTTCTTCAAGGCAAATTGAACATTCGCCCTTATTCTCATTGTCAGTAGGAACGTCATCGGAAATCATCGAGTCCGAATATGCGGCTGCCCTTCGCAGCTGCCTAGAATCCCTTTGAAAATAGTAATCTTTTGAAAATTTGTAAAGGGACTCCATATTCGTGTTCAGCGCTTATAAGACCTCCCAGGCAAAGTTTGCTTGGAAGTACATTTCCCGAACTTTGAAGAGAGCGACAGCGTTTTCCTTTTTGTACGGATTCTCGGTTGAGCGTTTACTTATAATACGGTTCAGATAGCGTCTTAGATAAATTTTCCAGATCCGCATTAGGACTCTCCCAGGCGGTTATTTGGGGTGCTGATCAGGAATCTGCGGTTAATTTGTCGATTTTCTAGAGTATTCGACTCAATTCATTTATGTATTGATACCCACCAGGAGGAAAATTTTAGATAAACGCAGCTTCTGACGATTTTCGGATTGTTACGACAGATGTGGCTCAAACCATTTCTCTGGGGGTTATACCGAATATGAGGTCGGATACTTCATCGACTTTTAACAGCTTACGGTAGTGGGTATACGGTAAGTTGGTCAAAGTCTCAGATTTGACTCAAATTTTCTATGCGGTGGTTACTCAGGGTGCTGAATACGAGTTCGATGTCCGTGTGTTCAGTTTCGAATTACTAATGTAGTTTTTGCTCCCTGAATGCCATGATATTTACCGCAACCTACCTAAGTTTTAGAATTCCCACAACAAACCCAGATTCGTGCTCAGCACCCTAGATTACCCTTACATTTATGTTTTAAGCAAAATCAGAAAAAAATTCAAAACACGCTGAAAATTTGCTGATGGGTAACGTCGGACCCTTAAAGGCAGGGTCCGGGCGGAAATTCGATTTTGAGATTTTCCGCTAAATCGGTGCTCTTACTACAGGTAGTCTCAAGGAACATGCGAAAATTGCGTGAAAACCGGTCTTCTTCAAGTTATTCCAGCCACTTCCGTGAGCCGATGATCCAGAAAAGTCAGAAAAGTGTGGCTATCGTCCATATTTTAGCGGTCGTCCACGCATTCATTAAAGGTGCTGTGTAATTAGCGGTCATTCCAGCAATGATTATCATGCTGTGAATACCGTAATCCCTGACTTTCAGGCTGTTTTTTCCAGAAATATGGACTTAGAGTTTGTGAAAATTTTGGACGGTGTCCAGCTCGACCAGCCCAATCTATCTAACCCGAATTTCGGTGTTGCCAGAATCTGACCGGACCTTGCCTTTAAAGGCAGTGTCCCCGATAAAAACCATGTCTCATTTTTTGGTGGAGATCGGCAGCTTCGGGGCCTAGCGCAACCCTAACGTTTAAAAAACTAAGAAAAATGAGCTCGGAACGATCCCCTACGCCCCCAAAGTTGGACACCCGTCAGCTGGTCACACCCAGATGCACTTTCCACGCCCACCGACGTGAACAAATGAATGCTCGAGATCGTGAGATGAGCGATGATTTCCAAACATTAGCCCCGCTATTCCCTTCATTCTCAACTTCTCTCTTTACTCAAGTCAGCTCGCATGGATCGGCAGCAGAAGACGGAAGTTAGAAACATCGGAAAACTCGTCCACCATGTTTCCTTAGCTCAATCTTTGAGGGACAATAACTCCGTTCCCAGAAGGTCTTGCGTGGTTTCAGAGACATCATTTAAATCAGCATGGGCCGTTTTCAAGATAGGCGGAGAAACAGGAAAACGATTTTCATCGTGAACACTGCCTTTAAGAGACTTCGCGTTCACTGTTGAAGGTTGGCGCAAACTCGGTGCCGTATGCTATAACATAGGTGCACCGAGTTTGCGCCAACCTCTAATAGGGGACGCAAAGTCTCTTCAGGACCCATGCCGATGCTACCTTTATCTTCTCACGAAGCTTTAGAAATGCTCATAACTTCTTTGAGAGCGAGTCTAGGCCACGGCAAAGGTCATATTCGAGCTCTACGTCCAAACGTTTCATTTTGAGTGGTCTGGTTGACCGAAAAGAGTTGTGATTGCGAGACTTGTCATGTCAATCCTCTGAAGAAGCCGAGGCACTCACGTCTTCTTATGAATAATTGCAGTGAAGTTCAACAGAACTGAACTGTGATCCGAACTGAGTGGGACATCCCGCACAGCTCTCGATCTTTGAGTGTCCGATACTGGAATATTACTTGTCAGAACATAGTCGAGCTGTAGTATGAGATTGTCATATTTCGCCTTGGCTGCTCCTTTGAAGATAACTAGGTTGGCTCCTGCCACGGAAGCAAAGGCGGCGATGATTCTCCTTGAATGTCGATGCAATATCCAGACTACTGCATTCGCACAGGTTGATAACGCGGTAGCCTTTGCCCGACGCTTGCTACACTGGTTAGAATCATTTACCGGGTTTTCGGGATTTCTGATCAAATCCCATCTCGGCATTCGCACCACATTAGCTAGTTGGCAAGGTAACCTAGCCAGCAACGTCTTGAATTCCTCATGAAACGCATCCTTCAAATTGTCTTCGGCGGTTTCGGTAGCCGCATGAGCGCTCGCCATTCATAGATTGAATATTCTGTGATCCCGCAGTTGTCCAAATGCATTTCTACACGACGAATATAATCTGAGCCCTTGACCAAATCATTGAGGTCCTTCCTTAAAGGCACAGTACACCCTCAGATATGAATTTCGAGATTTTCATGTAATTTTGTAGAAGACCCCTCCTGTATAACACGTGCCAAATGCCAGATCTCATTTCCTCCAAATAAGCGAGATATAAATGACCACCACTGGCCCGACCCCCTTCGCTCACTACCACAGGCCCGACCCCCTAACAGATTTTCGAACTCGATAGCGGCTCGATGGATGGATGAATTCCAACAAGCCGTCGTTCTTCAATTCATTACCGAACTGTCTCCTTTCCCTGCCTTTCTCTCACGCAACGATTGCGAATGAAGAGAAATACAGGCCTGAGACAACTCGTCCACCAGTTTTTCACCCTCAAAATCTAGGCATCTTTGAAGAGCCATGACTCTGTTTAAAGGGGGTCCTGGACGATTTCAGAGATACCACTGTGATCAGCGTGTGACTTTCTCCAAGATGAGCATGAAATCTGAAAATTAATTCTCTGGGTGTCCGGTGCCTTTAAAGGCAGTGTCCACCATAAAAATTGTTTTCGAGTTTCCACCAGAAAACGAAGGTTGAGAATCTGACTGTTTCATCAGTGAAGAAAGAAACATGAAAAACGCTGCGAAACATTCAAAATTAGCCCTTCTTCTTGAAAGCCACATTTCAACGAAGGATCAGTTGCGCGGGCATGAAGTAGACAGCGTGTGCAAATGCGCCCCAATGATAAAACTTAGCCGCGCTCGCGCTCCAATGCTAATGCAGAAGTGGACCAAACTGTTCCTCGGAAAACTCGACCGCGAGCGGAAGGGCTAGCGCGAGCGGACTTCGGAGTCGTATGGAGCTCTCTCGGTCTCGTTTTCGTTCGTTCTTTCGACCCCAGTGCTCTAATGAGACCCTGAACTTTTGATTTCCGACCAAAAACCGAGGGCGAAATTTATCGTGGACACTGCCTTTGAAGCTGTGCATCGTACAGCCTCTCACTCTCCTACCATCAGCGTTACCACAGTAGATGGTATACTCTCCGACGTTGATGACGGATGTATCCTTGACGCGTGTATCTTGCAAAGCAGCAAACTGCATGGAAAAAGTGCCCAAAAGTCCGCTTAAAACAAGTTGTTAAATTTCACACTACAGCGATCGACAGTTCAGGCTGGTGAAATTGTGGTTTGTGGCTAAGGACTCCATGAACTTCCTAGGTACAAAACTTAAGATGTCAGGAAAAGTGGCCTTCGTGTGCCGGAAGATATGGTTCAACTTTTAGCATATAGCTGTGCACGCTATATGGTTCGAACGTTCTCTGTGTATTTGTGAAGGTCTGCTGCAGGGTCACGCGTGGAGAGTGCGCCCCCCCCCCTCCCAGCGGGTGGCCCGTCTCTGCCCTCACCCCTCCCCTCCGCAAACAAGAAAACGACAACTGGATCTTTTCCCGTTCACTCCCTACTTTGGTTCTTCTTTCCTATATATAAAATATTTACCAATACTTTCCTTGTTTGCTGGCTCGCTCTCAGCTCACTGAAGAGCTAGGGGTCTCAAACTCGGGCTATGAGGAGTACTAGTGAAAAGCTTCAAAACAGACTTTAAATGGACAGGATCTATGTTTTTTTCTCAACAGCTTCGAGTCTGGGAGAGATTTCTAGCAAATTCGACGCTGAAAATGACACAATGATCTGCTTTCTCTCGACTGCTGTCAGGTGGCAAGTTTCTCTCCACAAAAACTTGTCCCTTAAAATGTCGCGCAGTCCGTTCCAGGAGGGTTCACCGGAAATTTTCCTGAATGGGATAGTAGCGGTTTTAGGGGTTGAAATCCCATTGAGCGAATTCAGACATCGCAGGGGCTCGTTCTCGGCACAATGAAGAGCTCGGGATTTCAAACTCGGGCTTTGAATAGTTCTAGTGGAACGCTTTAAAACAAATCTCATATAGAAAGAACTTACGAGAAAAAGTTTTTTTATCACTTTTACTATTTCTATTTTCACTATTTTTACCAAGTTCGAAGAAAAACAATGAGAAATTTTTTTGGTAGCAAAGAAGTAGGTCGCAAAATGTTGCATATGTTCCAAAAGCACTACTGTAAATTTCGATGTTTTAGAATGTTTTAATGCCTTTTTATGGCATGATATATGATCACAAGATATCACAAGGTAGCCGAGTTGAACGCAAAACTCAGATGTCAGGCAGGACTCGAACCTGCATTGCACGCTTCCCGGGCGAGAGTGTTACCATTACACCACCGACACCCCGTTCTGCGTCCGTCAGCAATTCACACATGAACTGTGTAGGCACAACAGCAATCACCCGGTAACGGTTAGTCATGCAATGTGGTTTCTTAGATTCCTCCGATGTGGCTGGAAAGCAGCAGCCACTCGCTCTATGCTGGTCAGAGCTAGGAATGAATTAGCCTTTCATATACCCAAATTTGAATACCTAATGTTGACAAAATGCGGGTAGAAACACGGCTGATTACTGATCGTTTATCTTTTCCGTCTTTTGCACTTGTTTCAGATGTTTTGAGAACTATGATGACGTTAGAAAGTGCGATAGAGCGAATGATGACGTTAGAAAGTGCGATAGAGCGAATTTCCTTTTTCAATTGGGGTCATCGGTCGACGAGTTTTCGAATGTTGCGCGCTGACCCAGTTGTTCCCTGCAGTCACTTGTGTATTTTTCTCGTCTGTATAAAAGACGGGAATAGGCGAAAGTGTCCGAATACGCGGCCTATTTCTAAACAACAAATGCGATTCGGGAAAAAACTCTTCGTGCTGAACTTTCTTAGCCCGGACGTAAGTTTAACGCATGAAGACGCGCAAGGTCGACTTCCTCCTTCATGCGTTCGTTCTCCTCTGACAAGGCCGCTCCTCTCTGCGAATTCCATCTCCCCTAAAGCTCTGTTCACATAAATCCAGGACTTCACTTTTCCGAAAATGATGTTGTTTTCGAGGAAAATAAATTTTCTAGCTCCAGTTTCGAAAACAACAAACAACCTCTAACAAGTGAAAAATTTGAATACGCAATCTCTTTCTAGATTTCTAGATTCATTGGAGAATTTGGAAACCTCCTTCGATTCCATTTTAGGGTTCGATCAATTATTGTAATATTCGTAATTGATCAAGTTTTCGAATAATTTATTAATCTTTTTTATTACAACTAGCAATCCTTTTTGATGGCCGAAAACTCGATATTTTTGATGGTGAAACATTTGCTAAATATGCGAATTCGTCCTCCATTCAAAAATTAACAGGTTCTGAGTATTCGTTCATTTATTTACGTATGTAACACTCGTTTTGCATTTACTGAGAGTGCGTGCGTAAGATTCAATGGTACCGACAATCTGCACTTTTGAAAACCCTGGTGTTCGTAGGCAGGTTAACGCCGGAAAACTTCAATACTTTTTTTCGCGCACGAAATCTCCTCCCCAGCCCTGATCGTAGTTGATGGGCTAAAACCCGTGCCCTTATCTTCGCCTTCGGTTAAAACCATAGTAGTCCATGATTTGTGTCATTAATAACTCAATTCAGTGTTTACCAATAAGAGTCTGGCAGGTGGTCGCACCTTTTACAATAATCGCTTGTCTATGTTTTCCGTATTCGATTTAGTCTGACGCAAGGGCCAGGCTGCTGGCCGTGCGATTTTGACGAAATCACAGATCAATAGGGTTTCGATCGCACGCTCTGTGATCTACCGCCCTATCTATTCATTAGACTACAGTTATTACGTGAACTCTATTACAGTGTTTTATGATCCCTTCATAGTTCAGCGACAGTCCGACGTAAGCCTTCCTGAATCGTCCTTGAGTCGAACGTAGTCCGCATTACCCTGCCACTTATCTTTGCAACTTTAAGTTACATTGACCTTTTTTTAATATAGTAAGTATGAAACGATTTTGAAAAATCGGCAAACGAAAATCGGCAATTTTTTCCCGAAAACGGCCGACAAACGGCAATCGACAAACGGCAAAATAGTAAATCTCGTACAAAAAACGATACTAATGTCCTATAAACAAACGTAAAAAATTAGTATTTTCTGATGCCCAATTCGTATTTCAATAGCAAGATAAGAAATAGCTTTTCACTAAAACCTCAAGAAGTTGAACCTCTTACATTGGCAGAATGCCACGTATAAAAAAGCAGCACCAAAATGAATATTCACTAGTGATAAGAATGTTGTGGCGGAAAGATATTTTATTTTTCAAGATTCTCTAATTTTCACTTTTTTAGAATAGTAGTCATTCATTTGTTTGGTGTTCCAAATTTATCGCACAAAATTTAGGGCATGATGTAATCCGAGTTAACAGTGAGCATCCGAGACTCATTCAAAAAATTAAGGGCGTAATATGGTGTTACTTTAGGAGATTATTTTCTAACAAGCGTGGAACCCATGCCGCTTCGTAGCGCACTTGTTGGCGTGTCTCACGGTGTTTACTATTCGACCGGATTCTGGCTGAATGATAAAGGCGTGCACGAATGCTACCAAAACGCACGCTTTTTAACAGTCTTGGGAACATTCTAGAGAAACTGCTCCATCTTCGTCAACCCTCTCCCTTCCGAACTTTCAAATCTCTCCTGAACTGAGCGCGAACAACACAAATACGTGCGATTGGGTTTTTCAATCGTAGTTAAAAAAACGACTCCCGAAAAACAGTGGACATCTCAAATCACCTTCTCCCAAACAACAAGTCGCCACTCCCTCCCAGCTGATCACCACCGACTCCGTACATTCAGTTTATAGTCAAGCAACGAATTTGATCTAAGTAGATGTTTCCCACGCCGCGTACCCCCTCTGCGACCCTTCCTACTCACAACTCCAACTTTCAACACAGTAGTATGTTTTTCAGCGCAACTGCGAGCATAGCAGAAGACGGCAAAGTGCATAGGTTAACAAACTGCCATTGAAGTCCAGCATCCTTCACGCAACGCTTTGCACAGTCCCAACGAAGTCTTGCTTACACTCCAAGACAGTGGCGCCCACTCAGCAAAGTCTTGCACCCATTTGTAGCCCTCTGCACACTCCTAATGAGCTCCCTGCGCTTTGCACGTTCCCAGTTGGGTCCTACATACTATACTTGGTGTTTAGGGCTTTCCCAGTTTGTTCCCACTCACTTTTCCCGACGCTTGGCGCACTCTTATTCGGGTCCCATATGCTTTCCCCGGCGCTCTGTGCGCTGCCAGTGATGTTCCCTATATTCTGTGACAAACGGTCACCGGTCCACTCATTCCCTTTCAAGACGATGCAAGATGATCTCAATAGAAATGTGTTTTGCATGACCTAAAACAAATTGAGACATTCAGTATTTTTCTGAGATCTTTGTGTCCTCTCCTCTTCTTTAAATTGTTGAGGGTGTTAACTTTGGCCCGAAAAACTCTAAGTAATTGCCCAGGTCTCAACAAGAAAGGGTTTGTGCATTCGGTACTGTTCCAGACAAGTGGATCTACACGAGCATAAGCATACGATATTAGCCATTGCTTAGACGTGACCGATCGCGCTGTAGGTTACACCGACCGGCTCAAAGTTTTCGAACTATAGCTTGCCTCTTCCCTTCCGAGCCAGTCGCTGCACGGCTTGTCGGGCTTTCCATGCGCGTCCTAATCGCGGCGTTTATCATCTATTGCGCGCATTTTCGCCTAATTTGTCGAAAATCGAGGGGAAAAACGGCAAATGACAATCGACAAAAGTCGTCCGAAAACTGCCGACAAACGGCAATCGGCAAACGGCAATGGCTGCCCATCCGTGGTGCCCATTCCTCTCGCTAAACGATTGCAGGACAACTGTTATGGTGGGAGTAGCCGCAAAACATATGGCGGCGGACCACTCAACAGCCCGCGCGCCTGTCGCGTACGCCGATCGAAAACCACATTTCTCGTAGACGTACAAGGAGCAGCGCAGGTTTCTGATGGCTCCGCAGGGGTGCGCAACTTTAGGATAAAATCAATTAGCGGGACTGTAATTAGTGATGGTTCGCGCCTCGACTCAGATTACCAGAAGGCATAATTATCTCTCTCGACTCAGAATCTCTCGCACAGTCCGCACAGCGAGTAGTTCGCCGCAACGCGAAGACGGGGCGTTCCTTCTTACTCCTCGTCGAGGAGGGTGAGTGGAGGCATTGGCATCGTTCTGAATGTGACGCTCTTAATTGCTCTGCCATAGGCAAAGTTAGAGGCATGGTAATCTCATTGATTGGTACTAGAAGAAGGTAACAAATATCGAATGGATATAGATAAAAAACGAAACCAGAAGTTATCTCTTATAACAATAAACAATTGGCGCTTAATTAAATGAATGACTATGGATATGTGGAGCACGAAAATTGAATTACTTGATGGAATTTATGGAACTTAGATAAAATAATCATCGAAATGAGTAGAATACCTAATCAGATTGCAACAAGTAAAAGATAGAAATGTAATAAACGAATGTGGGTATTTGGAGCACGGAAATAGAATTAGATTTGGTAAAAGGTAAACCCTTTATTTAAAATAGGTTCAAAAAATATGGCAGGTACCTAGAGTGGGAAAATATTCACGATTAAGCATTGGCAAAAAGTGTCAATAAATTAAGTGTTAATAAAATAATTCGCGAAAATAATTTGTTTACCATTGTGGGTGTGAGAACCATCAGGTTAGTATGTGCTAATCGTAGACCGTTTTCTCAACTAAAATGAAGATGCTAGGATATCTCGAGGATGTCACTTCTGTTGCACTTGTGCTCGCATAATTATTCTGTTTTCAATTATTTAAAGTTATCCTACACGTAAAAACCATGCATACATTTTTTTTCGTGTTTTTGCAAAGCTCGGTTTTTTTTGGTGAACAAAAATGTCGGAAGAGCTCTGAAAAGCCTTCGGCGCAATTTCAGGGCCTCACATTTTGTAGGAGATGTCAGCAAGCCCGAAATGTTTCATTGTGCACAAAAAAAATTGAAGGTGATTCCCACGATGCATTCAAATGCAGTGTTCACGATGATTTTCTTTCCCGAGGTTTCCACTCAAAACAACAAATTTGCAACCAAGTGTAACCAAAAATACGAATAAATAGCGAGACATTATTCTCTGACCTGGACTTGTTGTCCGATTAAATGAACATGTTCACGGTGGTGGTCACCGGGGAAAAATGGGGGCTGATCAAAAAAAGAGTATTATTTTCGGCAAAATAGTATTAGTTTGGGTCTGAAAGAAAGTACGAAGCAACAAAGAGTAGAGAATTGGAAAAGATGGGTCCACAAAATATTCCATTGTCACAACGAACAGTTCCTGCGAGACTTAGGAGGCTGGGTGAGAATTGAGAATTTCGTGCCGTTCTGGTGCGTTTTTCTTGATTTCTTCGTCACTTCAGTTCTCCCCGGGGGCGAAACAATCGATTCAGTAATTGATCCCAAAATCGAAAATTATCGAGAACACTGCCTTCAAGTAATTTAATTGTATATGCGCATGTAAAATCCATTGAATGCTATTCTAATAAACACATGTGCTGTCAATCCTATACTGGCAATGGATCGGTGACCGTCTGTGGTTCAATCATAATCCGAGAGGCAGCGATTGAGCCTGCATAACCCGCCGCGCGGGAATCGCAGCGCGATCTTGACTGTCTGCTCCCTCTCTCGAGGTGGAAGGGGCTTTGAGCGAGCCGAGGTGCGAACAGCGTTAATGAGTTTATAATTACACCAGTGATCTCTGATTTTATCCTAAAGTCCCTCTCCCCTCCGCAGCCATCTGTTTAGTTGTTACAATAAGATTATATGACATAGGCGGGGTGAACCAATGGGTTGGTCGGTCCACGAAATTTCCACCCGCTTCTTGGCCGTTTTTAGTCGTACTTCCGTTCTTTCTCTTCATAGAAAAATCTAAAGCTTACGGTTTTGTAGAAAAAAGGCTACATTTTCACCGTAAACACTGCCTCTGGAGTCATAGGTTACTTGTTCAAATTTTCCTAAGCAGGTGAACATTTTTTTCCCTGTTTCACATGCGTCTTGCGCGTATTGACCGAATGGACTACGGAAGACCCAGAACAGCCTATCGAAAAGATTTTTTGCTGTCGATTCGCGGGCTTTACTTGTGTATCGACTCTGGCACTACGGCCTGCCGTCCAACTATGACGAGAGTCCACAACGAAGTGCACGAGCTACCCTTGACCAGCAGCCGCGTACTGGTGGACGAGTGATTGTGGATGGCTAATGTATAGAGTTTGATGAGCGGATGCGCAGAGTTTCTTCTTCTGGAATCCTAAATCAGCTACTAATGAAAACCTAATTGAACACGGCACCGAAAAAGCAATGAAACCACAACTAAAACGAGCTTTTTTTCAGAAACCTTTTTCATAAAGACAGCGCGAGAGCAAAATTTAGAAGTAAGGATAAGAAACGGTACGCATCCATCACCGTAGTTGTTGACCACTGTTGAATGGGAGCTCATGAATTTGTCCACAGGTGTACCATAATTGCATATTTTGTTAAAGGCAGTGTCTACGATAAAAAACATGTCTGATTTTTCGGTGGAGATCGGCAGCTGCGGGGCCTTGCGCAACCCTAACGTTGAAAAAAAACTAAGAAAAATGAGCTTGGAACGGTTCCCTACGGCCCCAAAGTTGGACACCCGTCAGCTCATCACACCCAGATGCGCTTTCCACGCCCACCGACGTGAATAAATGAATGCTCGAGATTGTGAGATGAGCGATGATTTCCAGTCGATAGCCCCGTTCTTCCCTTCACTCTCAACTTCTCTCTTTACTCAGGACAGCTCGCATACATCGGCTGCAAAAGACGGAAGTTACAAGCCTTGGACAACTCGTCCACCATGTTTCCTTAGCTCAATCTTTGAGGGACCATAACTCCATTTCCAGAAGGTCTTGTACGATTACAGAGACATCATTGGAATCAGCATGGAGCCGTTTTCAAGATAGGCGAAAAAACAGAAAAACGATTTCCATCGTGAACACTGCCTTTAAGTGTGAGGTTAAGGATCAGGCTTCAGATGGAAAATATCCATTTCTTGATCAAATACAGAAAAAGGCCGGAGGCTGGGACGGCTTTGGCTGGCACCCTCTATTTCAAAGTGAAATTTACTAGAGTCCATCGAGTGTGTGCGCGTATGCTGTTTTTCAATCTCCGTCGTACTCTCTGACTGACTCCCTCTAGCTCCGCACTAAGTAACAACGTGAAGTTCGCTTTGGAGCGCACTTCTGCGGCGACGAGAACGCAACCGCTTCCCGCAGCAGAGCGCGTCGCGTATGTCAGTTCAAGGCTCCTACTCTTGTGTGTATACGATCAACAAGCCGTAAGCGTTCAAGCTAACGAGATTTCACAGTTTCGGTCCCCCCGTATATTCGATTCCTCGGAAAGTCTAAGATTTTTTCGGTTCGTCCAGTAAAACACATGCGTGATTCTTTTGCCAGATTAAGCGGCAGTATTCGGACTTTTAGCCACAGAAAAGCGTTTCATTCGTTTTCATGCGTCATTCGAAAGCGATTCGGAAATTCGAGCAAATGCTCTGCATTTCGAATATATTCCCGAACGTCCATTGCTATCCAATGACTAACTGCTTTTCGGAATCGCTCCTTTATTTGAGGAATTGCATCACGGAGTTTGGGAAGTCTTCTTCTAGAGCGTTGGAGTTCACTCCTTCAAAAATTCATAAAACAGGGCGCAACCGAGAAATTCATTTATTTGAAAACTTGATAAGCCGTGGAACTGTTTCCATTAAAGGCATCGTTCACGATGGGTTCACGATGGTTTATCGAGTACTCCATATGGGATGGGAGCTCTACACTGCGACGCATATGTAAGTATACTCTGTTCATCTTGAATTGCACAAAACACGATCCGCCAATAGTCCTCTAATTGGCCCGTTAGTTCCGTAGTGTACGTCCACGACGCATTCTCGACAGACCCGGGTGGCAGGGTGGGTGGCCGATAGAGTGAATCAAACGAATAAAAAATTTCGAATATTCGAATAAACGAATAATTCGAAAGATTGATTCCTTCGAATACTCGAATAAACGAATTATTCGAAAAGTTTACTTCTCCGAAAATTCGAAAATTCGACTTCTCCGAATATTCGAATAAACGAATTATTCAAAAATTTGACTTTTCGAATAATCGAATTGTTCGGAAATTTGACTTCTCCGAATAATCGAATTATTAGAATGATTCGAATACGAATAATTCGAATATTCGGCCAAAGTCACGAGTATTCAAATAAGAAGTACGGACCGAGTACGCATAATCAAACCCCCGTTCGCGGCAATACCAACTTTCTTGACTTTTTTTGTATCCTTATACTTAAAGCAGTTATGTCCCGTTGTGTGTCTGTCTGTGTGTGTGTGTGCCCCGCCGATCTTGGGAATGACCGATCAGAAATGATATGAAATGGTACCATTATGTAGGTGGGTAGGACGTATTTGGGTTCCCAAAAAAACAGCCTGAATCATCTCTTGCGCGGCTCGGGGCTACCGACTTTTTCCGTGGGGCGCATTTTTGTCCATGGGTCATGAAAACTTCTATGAGCGGTCTAGCGCTAGAAGGGCTAAGCAATCATCAAGGCGGTAGGTATTTAGAAGTAAGGAGTGGGACGCCGTACATAATCGCTAGGGTTTGCGAATATACAGGGCGTTACCGTTAGTGTGCAGGACTTCAGTGAGAGCGTGCAGGACGTCATAGAAAGTGTGCGGGACCCCAGTGGGAGTGTGCAGGACGTCATAAAAAGCGTGCAGGGCCCTAATGGGGATGTGCAAGATGTCATAGAAATTGCGCAGGTCCCCAGTGGGAGTGTGCAGGTCCAAAGTGGGAGTGTGTAGGACGCCAGAGAAAGTGTGCAGGACCCCTGTGGGAGTGTGCAGGGCGTCATAGAAAGTATGCAGGATCCCAATGGGAGTGTGCAGGGCGTCATAGAAAGTGTGCAGGACTCTAACGGGAGTGTGCATGACGTCATATAAAGTGCGCAGGCCCTCAATGGGACTGTGCAGGACACCAGTGGGAGTGTGCATGGCGTCATAGAAAGTGTGCACGACCTAAACGGAGTGTGCAGGGCGTCATAGAAAGTGTGCAGGACTCGATTAGGAGTGTGCAGGACGTCATAGAAAGTGTGCAGGACCCCAGTGGGAGTGTGCAGAACTCCAGTGGGAGTGTGCAGGGCATCATAGAAAGTGTGATGGACCCTAATCGGAGTGTGTAGGGCGTCATAGAAGGTGCGCAGATCCTAAGTGGGAGTGTGCAGGACGCCATAGATGGTGTGCAGGACCCCAACGGGAGTGTGCAGGACGTCATAGAAAGTGTGAAGGACCCCAGTGGGATTGTGCAGGACGCCATAGAAGGTGCGCAGATCCTGAGTGGGAGTGTGCAGGACGCCATAGAAGGTGTGCAGGACCCCAACGGAAGTATGCAGGACGTCATAGAAAAAGTGAAGGACCCCAGTGGGATTGTGCAGGACGCCATAGAAGGTGTGCAGGACCCCAACGGGAGTGTGCAGGACGTCATAAAAAGCGTGCTGGACCCAAATGGGAGAGTGCAGGGCGTCTTAGAAAGTGTGAAGGACCCTAACGGGAGTGTGCAGAACTCCAGTGGGAGTGTGCAGGGCATCATAGAAAGTGTGCAGGACTCTAACGTGAGTGTGCACGACGTCATATAAAGCGCGCAGGTCCCCAGGTGGACTGTGCAGGACACCAGTGGGAGTGTGCAGGGCGTCATAGAAAGTGTGATGGACCCTAATCGGAGTGTGTAGGGCGTCATAGAAGGTGCGCAGATCCTAAGTGGGAGTGTGCAGGACGCCATAGATGGTGTGCAGGACCCCAACGGGAGTGTGCAGGACGTCATAGAAAGTGTGAAGGACCCCAGTGGGATTGTGCAGGACGCCATAGAAGGTGCGCAGATCCTGAGTGGGAGTGTGCAGGACGCCATAGAAGGTGTGCAGGACCCCAACGGAAGTATGCAGGACGTCATAGAAAAAGTGAAGGACCCCAGTGGGATTGTGCAGGACGCCATAGAAGGTGTGCAGGACCCCAACGGGAGTGTGCAGGACGTCATAAAAAGCGTGCTGGACCCAAATGGGAGAGTGCAGGGCGTCTTAGAAAGTGTGAAGGACCCTAACGGGAGTGTGCAGGACGTCATAGAAAGTGCGCAGGTCCGCAGTGGGAGTTTTCAGGACTCCAGTGGAAGTGTCCGGAGCATCATAGAAAATGCACAGGTCCCGAGTGGCAGTGTGCAGGACGTCACCAGGTGTGTTGAATTTGAAAAAGCTTTTTTGATTTTTTTAATGCTAAATCTTGACCTTTTTGTGGCGAAGAAAACAGATAGGAAAACATGAATCTTGAGAAGCGTGCGACGCGTTTTGAGAATGACGCAGAACTCCGGAGACATTTTCTTGCCAGTCTTAGGAAACAAGCAGCAGCTCCATTTCCGCACCTTCTCTGTTCGTCTCTCACTGCAACCGCTTAGTCATTTTGATTCCCTTACTTACATAAACCAGTTTTGTATATGTTGCAAGTCTGAGCTTATCAAAATTTGCACTACGAAAACATAGACAACCACCTACCTCATTCATTCATTGAGAAAAAGGGCATGGTGTTGGTCAACTAGGGAAACGTCATATAAAATGAGAATGCGTTCGTCCTTATCATGGCAGAGATGGTTAAAGGCAGTGATCACGATGAAAAACGTTATAGAAAAAACTACAAAAATCAGCTTAGATAAAAAACAGCTGAAAAACTATAAAGGTAGAGCGGTGAAAAACGGGCTAGAATTAGAGTTTCTAAGGCCCAAAGCAGCCAGTTCGTGCACACGTGCACAGCGATGACGAATTAGATCGCAGTCTCATGCCGAGCAGTCAAAAATCATCGACATTCAGAGGAAGAAATAAATGCAAATTTACCTAATAAAAACAGTTGAAGAATGAAAGCAAGCACTTCAGTCAATGTTTTTGACTAGATGTGTACATAAATCCGAAGCTGCATTGATTGAAATTCAATTTCAAGCCAGCTTATGTTCTTGATATAAGAGGTCATCGATGCCGATGATATGGAGTGAGCTCGTGCACCGTCAAAAGACAAGAAAGTTCAGGCTTCAAATTTTGCCCAAAACAATGGTTTTTTCGCGATTTTTTCTTATAGGTCCTACTACTCAAGACCCAGAAAAGGGTTTAGAGAGACAAAGACGACAAGCATATTTGATCGCGACCACTGCCTTTAAGCGAGAATAATCGCTTGTAAACTTTACAAATCGGAAGAAAGGGCAGTGGGTAGCGACGTATGGGAAGGAAGGACAGAAGGGGTTGGGATTTTCATGCCGGTAGCAACAGACGATTTACCACCGGCTTCTTATGTTTTTCTTTTTGATCCCACTTTTTCATACCCCCACGCCCTGCTGTTAATGTACGACACCCTGCTCTGCTCAGGAGATTCCATACGTACAGCAACTTTCGGTTAGACGGAAGTCAGTCAACACCGTTCTAACAAACTAATCCGTCGCAGGAAGTTGGCTCACGCAAAAGTTTCTTTGAGCGCAAACTTCGCTTGGTCTCGCTAGTGGTATTATATAGATCAAAACTATGCCAATGTACTTCCACGAAAGAGACATTTCACATTATATCATAAAAGTATTCAAACCAACATTTATCACTGTCTATGAGTAGTTGTTAAAGAATACGATCCAAAGTTTCTGGATTTTATAAACAATATCTACCAACAGTATCCGAAGTTCCTATCAGTTTGGGGCAGGCTACGGCGCGAGGTGTGATACAACCCAACTTTGGTCCGACCCCCCCCCACCTTCAAGTCAAGCGATTTGCTCACCCCCCCCCCTGAGAAAAAATGATGGCGACGACCGTGGGAGGGGGAGGTTCTCACTTTGTAATTTTTTATAGTGAACGAATTTTTAGATCAAAACTACATTGATGCGTCGATTGTATAAATTAATCCTTATAGTGCAATAAATAAATGATTCTCACGAAAGCACACAAAAACAACTGTAACGACGATGCCACCAAATGCTCGTTCAAGGACCATAGGACATATAGGTGCTTTTTCGAGCAAGAAAACCACATTTCATTATTGGCTGTTCAAATGGGAAAAGGCACTCAAAATTCCATGGACGCAGCTTTAGCCGAACAGCGCTACATAGGGTGGGCGGAGCCTGTTTTCATGCCTGAAGGGCCAATAGGTGCGGTTTCGGGCATGAAAACCACATTTAAAAATTGGCTGTTCAGAAGTGAAAACGCCTTCAAAATTCTATGGTCGCAGCTTTAAGCTGAACAGCGCTACATAGGGTGGGATCCATGAAATGGTTCCAGTCCCGGATTGTGACGAAATATTTAAAAGTATTTATCGAATTTTTAATTAGGGAGTTTCTGGTTGCTACAACGTGCGGAAAACCCAGTCACGGACCCAAGAAACTAATTTATTTCTTTTAGCCCCTTCGAAACGGTCTTTGAAGACCCATTTTAGGTGTGATGCAATCGATTGTGTCACACCTAAAAATGGGTCTTCAAAAACCGTTCTGAACCGGTCAGAAGAATTAAATCGATTACTTGGGTCCAAGCCTAGGTTTTCCGCACGTTGTAGCAACGCGAAACTCCCTAATTTAAATTTCGATAAATACTTAAATATTTCACAGCAATCGATTTTTTCATGGACACCACCCTACATATGTAGCGCTGTTCGTCTAAAGCTGCGTCCATGAAATTCCGGGTGCGTTTTTACATCCCGACAGCCAATACTAAATGTGGTTTTCATGCCCGAAACCGCACCTATGTGCCCTCAAGGCATAAGAATAGGCTCCGTCCATCCTGTGTAGCGCTGTTCGGCTCAGAGCTGCATCCATGAAATTTCGGGTGCGTTTTCACATGCGGATATTCGCACTCAAAATGTGGTTTCGCACCCGCAACCGCACCAATATGTACTCACGGCATAAAATCCTATGCTTCTGGCGATCTCTCATCTTGGGCACTACCCAACAATTCAGCTGCGTGGGCGAATTTGCAAGAGATATCACAGTGAAGCATGCTCTTTTAGAACAGTCAGCTATCCAGTTTTTCCCAGCCTTGCCAAAATTTTGATCTATGGCGAGACCAAACCTGTGAATCCTAGGCCGCCTAAAAGTGCATCATAGAATACGAATTTTCAAAATATCTGCGTCATTTCGTTGACAGGATAGTTTACTTGTAATGACCTCGATGTCAGCGAGTATACAACACCACTGCTGCTGGCATATCCAGGAGCGCATTGGCGGCACAATTTAGCTAGCCACAACTCTTCCATGTCAGGTTTGTTAACGAGGGCCATGCTACTGTCGCCTACTGTCGTGCATGCTTTCTCCACCAGTGAACACCAGTGAATTGCCTCTTCTTGTGAGTTCCTGACTCATTTTTACATCTCCATTTCATATTCTGCCTCATTTGTATTGCGCAGTTGTTTCGTTTACACTTCGGTTTCTTTTTTTTCATCACCAGTCTCATTTCGCCCACTCAGTTTGATCTCCACTTTTATTTTGACCTCTTATTGTGATCTCATTTTTTAGAATTTTTTTATATCAACGGTATGGTCCCTCCCCGCCCCCCGTCCATCCCCATCAATCGGAATCCGAATCTGTTACATAGAAGTCCATCTAGGTTCTTGGTTCTTGGTTGGTCGAAGGTCCGATCTCCCACCCCACCCCACCCCACCGGACGTCGACGGGTCCGATCCCCTCCCTCTGTGATACATCACACCTCACGCCCAACCCTGGTTTGGGGTGCTATCTATGCGGGGGGGGGGCACTGTTGTATCGCACCTGACCACGCCCATTTTTCCGCGCTGCAATTCTGATTTGGGAACGGGAGGAAAACCCCGGGTGATGCTCAAACTTAGTGCGGCACGGTAAAATGGGCGGGGCCAAGTGCGTCCAGCCAGAGCCGCCCCCCACCCCTAAGATTCCCAGTTTGGTTGGAGACATTTCACCTCTGGACCGCAAAAATTGACATGTGCCGGAGACTCTGCCTCCTATTTTTCTGGAATTATTCGTTTATTCGGCCGAACATTCATATATTGGGCCGTTCGAATATTCGAATAAACGAACTATTAAAAAAAATTGACTTGTCCGAATATTCGAATAAACGAATAATTCGAAAAATCGACTTCTACGAATATTCGAATAAACGAATAATTCGAAAAAATGACTTTTCCAAATAATCGAATTATTCGAATATTCGATTATTCGTTTATTCGGCCGAATATTCGTTTTCCGAATATTCGTTGACATACTCTAGTGGCCGAGTGACGGCATTGACGAATCGATTGCTCTGCACTCCCGGTGCACACCCGGGTCCGTGGATGAAAACGCGTCGTGGACGTACACTACGGTACTAGCGGGCCAATTAGAGGACTATTGGCGGACCGTGTTTTGTGCAATTCAAGATAAACAGAGTATATAACAACACCTTCGAAATAGGCGTATCATAAGTTCGATCGATGTTTTAAATATTGAATATATGAATATTGGGGAGAGTTTCTATGCTTTCTGCTAGGACGAAAACTTTGGATCACTAGGTTAGACTCCAACTTCCCCGTTTCGCCTTTAGTTATAAAAAAAGCTTGTATTTCTCACGACGCGTAAGTATAGCAACACTTATGAAACATGAAAATGCCCGGCGACGAGCGACACATTATGCCGCCCTCATGCGTATTTTTACAGTATTGGTTGAGATTACTATTTACACATTTTTCCGGGGAGCTCACCGGTCTTCTGATGGGAAAATCCCTTTTAGTTCCTTTCAGAATGCTGGACATGGACTCCGATGGAATTCCAGGTGGCTTGGATGACCAACTGGATGTAGCTCCGATTTCGTGCCGGGTCCTGAATCGTTCAACGCCTGTGAGTGTGAACACTTCCTATAGAGCCTGGGAAACAACTCCAACCAGATATTTCTCATGGGCCACTAGCAATCCCCCAATATAATGACTTTGCCAACGGCGCCGTGAGGTCGAAGACGCCTCGATGCCACCTATTGTGGCCACTTTGGAACGAGATTCATTCTCAAAGAGACGCGCTGAATGCAAAACTGACCATCTTCGAAGGGTCTGAACCAACACAGCGCCTGTCTACGCTACGGATGCCCCACACTCAGAAAAATGAAAACATATTACATGTAGTATAGAACGCCTAAATCAATATACATGTAATACAAATCGGCCAATGTATACTACTTGCGGGTTATGTTACTGTTGTTACCCATTTATGTTACATGCGATGTTTGGTTACCCATTTATGTTACATGCGATCTACTGTCACATACTTTTGCCAAGAGACTCAAAGGCAGTGCTCTCGATGAATATCGTATTCGAGTTCGACCCAAAAATGGGATTGCTTGGTCGTGAGATAACCAATAGTGAAGGAACAGCAAAGATAAATTTCCAGAGTAAGCCAAAATAACGGTTTCTAACGTTCAGGGCGTGGACGAGAACCATGTTCCCTGTCGATTTCCGCAAGCGCGCGCTATTCGCGAAATCTGCGCGAATCGATCAGGTTGGACGCGGACATCGAAACGTGTGCGGTGCCACAAGCTCGCCCGAATGGGGGGGGGGCGGACCGGGATAGGTAGGCGCTCTGGGATAACTTTCAAAGCCGTTTCTATCGATTGCTGGACCGTTTTCGCTGCTTTCTCCGACCCTATCCTCTCCAGCATCTGCCAGCTTAGTGTTTCACACTGAAATCTCGAGTACGAGATTTATCGTGAACACTGCCTTTGACATGTAATATGTTTTCAGTTGCTGAAACTTGATACTTGTAACATGGGGGATAATTACTATAGTTGTGCTCGAATATTCGCAATCGAATAAACATTCGAATAAATTATTCGATTATTTATTCGATTATCGAGAAATCGAAAAATCCCGATTTTCGATTATTATTCGACTATCGAAAAAAAAAACAGATATTCGATCATTATTCGAAATCGACTATCGAAAAAACCTCACATTCGATTATCATTCGAAATCGACTATCGAAAAAACCAGGTATTCGATTATTATTCGAAATCGACTATCGGGACTGACAATTATTCGGACATATTCGGTCTTCGAATATATTCGAATAATCCAACACAGCCATTTCCGGATCCTACACAGAAATTTTTCGAAGAGCCATTGCACCAGCACTAGTGTGAGTCAGGGCTGTGCGTAACTAAAATTTTGAATTGCGTAAATCGTAATTTTCAAATCCTCGTAACTCGTTAATCATAATTCGTAACTGATGAGTAATGAGCTCAAGCACAGCCTCAAACCTCATTAAACATGGAAACGCCTCAACTTCCCAGTGATGACATGTGCTTCAAAATAAATCTGTTTTTGACGAGTACTTGAAAAAGTGCTTTCATCCGAGCGAATCTCTGGTCCGCAATCGCAGACACCCGCTATGGGAGCACGCGACACGATGACAATACTGGTGGGACCACGTAGTCCCGGCGCGATCAACCTTCGTACCAGCACGACTTCATCGCATTACGTGCTGCAACAGCGTTTGTCCAGAATTGCGGACCGGAATTTTCTTCTGGTAACGGTAATACTGGTCGAAAGTGTAAATCGTCTTCTATCCAACGCTTTTTTTGGTTTTCAGCAAAACTTGGTGGTTTCCAAAGTTGAAACTGAAATTTGATCGAGATCCAGGGTACCGAGTGAGCATTTTTCAGTAGCCAAAGCTAAAGCAGCGAAAATTGGTAAGGCATTTGAACCCACGACATATGCGCTAGATCAAAATAAGCACGGGAATTCTCAGTAGAGCGAGATTTGTATATTTTTCCCTACCTTTAACAAGGTGCTTCTATGGCTGTCGACGATGGCTAAATTGGATTTTGTTCTTTGTTATCGATTGTTGGAAACGAAATAAAAACGAATAGGTGGCAAAATGAGCAATACTAAAAGGGAAGGAGTAAATATCAAATAGCAGCAAGTTTTGCGGCTCATACTCGTCAGGGCAGAAAATGTCCAAATAACAAATTCACGAAAAGCGAAAAAAAGCTAGGAATCTCGCCTAATCCAGAAATTCCGCGAACACTATCCCCAACTTAGACAGCAACACTGATGGAATCGCTGGTGCGTGGCTGGCCGAACAACTCCCATCTCGCTATACGACCGCTATCGTTCTAGGAGAAAGCGCGTCATTTCGAATGTATCGCGCCTCTTCACTGTGGACACCCAGCGAAGACGCGACGCGACGTAGCGTGATCGAGATGTAGGCTGATTATAACATCGCGTCTCGACACGAATGAACTCTGAACGGGGTCTAACGAAACGCCAGCTCGCGACGCGCTGGCGTTGTATGAATAGAACCGCTGTGGGTGGCACCAGGTAGCTGCTCGTGTAGAAACGATGCGTATCGAATTTGCGTGCCGCCACTCATCAACCTTGCCTGAGCGGAATATTGAAAATATTGAGCAGTTCAAAAGCTTTCGATGCCATTCTTAAAACTGCCTCTTCAAAGCAGTAGCGTCGCAAAGCTCTGAATTCAGTTGGCTTGTAGTTAAATTAATTCATTTATTCGAAATTTTTCGATTTTCGATATTCATTCATTCGAAACAGAGAATCGAACATATTCATTCATTCGTTCATTCGAAAATTTTGAAGTCGAATAAATTCATTCATTCGTTTATTCGAAAAATTTAAAGTCGAATATATTCATTCATTCGTTTATTCGAAAAATTTGAAGTCGAATTTATTCATTCATTCATTTATTCGGAAATTTTGAAGTCGAATATATTCATTCATTCATTCATTCGGTCCGTTTAGTCAAATTGCACAACTATGATAATTACAATATACATGTAACATATCTGGGTCAATGTAAGTTACATGTGAATCATTTCTACTCAAGTATATTTTATGTAACATAAGAGTAGCATAATTCAAATATTCTCAGCAACTGGGAGCCCATGCTGAACACCTCTTCTAAACCTGCACAGAATACGAGCCGTCACATACTTAGAGTTCTCGCAATCACTCTAGTCTGATGAATGGACGGGGCTGCAACGGTAGATCACCCCGCGCGTATCGAAACCCCATTCTTCAATGAGGCCGCCAACCCGGGACAGGGTCTCTCTACACACGGAGGGAGGAGCACGGACGAGATTCACTGTTGACGCGACGCGCGCGGCAAAACTTTTTATCCTATTACCCCATCACTGGAGCGCGCTTCCCACAAGCTCACGAGATTTCTCGGGCCTTCATATATTTATTCATTCTCACAGGACTTTTCTTTATGTTCCTGAGTTGTTCCTCTCATCATCGTATCCTGGACACTCATTTCAATAACTCTTGTACGTTCTCGTGCCGTTGTACCGCTTGATATTTATAGAAAATGTAATATCGTATTAAAGATCGAGCACCATTTTAGATGTAGTGATGGGATCGTTGCCGCCGATAATCAGTCTGGCTCTGAATTATGAAACATAAAGAAATACTGTGCTTATCTGGGCCAAATTCCGGTCCGCAATTGCGTCTCGACACGCTTTGCAGCCGCACGCGCTGGAGTCAGCGGAGTTTCCAGCGCCAAAGCCGACTCGTTATGGCTTTTTTATACATTTTTCTCCGCTTATGTTTTCTTTCCAGTTTCTAAAACCCACCAAGAGTCAACAGATCGGCGGCTGCGGCCCTGGAAACTCTTCCAACTCCAATGTGCGCGGCTGCAAAGCGTGTCGAGACGCAATTGCGGACCGGAATTTGGCCCAGAGAAGCACAGTAGTCATATGAGAATCAATAAACACATGAAATGTCATGAAATCTCGCGAGATTGTGGCAAGCGCGCTCCAGTGATGGGGTAAGTCGCGCGTCGCGTCAGCATGAAATCTCGTTCGTGCTCCTCCCTCCGTGTGTAGAGAGACCCTGTCCCCGCCAACCCCGCACTGTATAGTTGTACAATTTCGAAAAAAATGTCGAAGGATTGAAAAATTTTTGTTCGAAAAAATTTCGAACGAACGAATTTCGGAAAACTTTCGAAGTCTCGAAATTAACCAAAATTTCGATTTTTTCCGAAATTTCTTCGAAATTTCAAGTTTTTATCGAAATTTGTTCAAAATTTCGAGTCTTTCTCGAAATTTGTCTTGGATTTCAAATTTTTTTCGAAATTTGGTCGGAGGAATTTCGAAAAAAATTCAAAAAATCTGTTTTCGAACAAACGAAAATTGAAAAAAGCGAGCTTTAAGCTCCTGGGATGTCCAAGAGAGCTCAAAGCTTGCTGATTTGCAGCTGAAGCAGCAACCCGGAACCCCAACCCTTACACATCAAGCTTTAACTTGCAGCTTTAATTAAAGGCAGTGTTCACGATAAATTTCACTTCCGATATCTCCACGGCGTACGGAAGGTCTGGTGCCCTATATAGCAAGGCATACTTAAAAAGGACACAAAAGACGCGTTTTTGAGCCAAAATAGGCCCTCTCTTGCTTACGTTGATTTTTGAGCGTGGAGGAATTGACCGCTAGAAGGATGATACCTATCAGTGCAATGAAGCGATCAGCTCACTTATCAGCACTTCCTTGACTTGATCACTCCTGTAATCTGAGTCTTCATTTGTTCCTTTTGAGAGGCGGATCTGGGGCACCAAAACGCTTGTTTGCAGCCATTATTTTGCCGCTCCTGGCTCGTTTTCTACCGTTTTTTCAGCACTGGGAGCCTAGGATCTTTCTCGCCTATCATTTCACTGTGGAAAGTGAACGAAAGTGATCATCGTGAACGCTGCCTTTAAGATACATGAAATACAAGTGTATGTTACGTGTCATATAAGTGTATGTTACATGTAATAACCTACCCTATAAGTGTAGGTTATATGCCACATAAAGGTAATATACTTGAATGTCTCATATATCTTACACTTTCTATTACATGTAACATGATTTCATTTTTCTGAGCAGAGCGCCTTGGACCACTAAAAAGCATGTAAACTTTTGAAATCCCTCATCTAAGAGTCCAGGGTTCTGCAACAAAACTCCTACTTTTCAGGTAGTTCTCAAGCGTGTTTAATAAAGGATTTCAAAAACTCAACCAACAAAAACCTTGAGATTCTCTCACCTGCACCTAATTTACGAAGGAAGCATACAGATTGCTCTTCCATTACTTGTACAAATACTGCTCAAAGTTTTGCCGCATTCGCCGCGCGCGACGTCTTTGCAAAATGGATGCAAAAAATATTTCCTTAAAAAACAAAGCGACTCTGGGGCACTTCGGCACACAAGTTACATAATTAGGTAGGAATTGGATCTGTGAATATGATGGCGTTTTCAGAATTCAAAAAAGTCTTCATTCAAAAAAGTTACATGCATCGGACGCTTTCTCGCCATGTTTGCCGGATGCTCCCCGTTTTTACTAGGTTGTCCAATAATTCTTGTCCGAAAAATTTCAAAATTCTATAAGTTTCCTTAGACGTGTTGTGCCAGTCCCTCCTCCTTCGTCCGCATCGCAAGGAGTTTCTCGAGGACCTGGTCACTGGGGATAAGAGCTGGGTCCTCTACGAAAACGTCGCCCGCCGTGTCGTCTGGATCCCGCGCTGAGAAGAGCCGCCGACGACGCCGAAAGCCGACCTGCACCTGCTGAAGATCATGCTCTGCTGCTGGTGGGACACCAAGGGCATGCTGTACTTCGAGCTGCTCCCGCGATGCAGGACGGTCACCGCCTCCATCTACACCGATTAGCTCGAGAAACTATCCGTCGCCATCCGAGAAGAGCGTCCCCGACGGGCCTCGGTCCACCTGCTGCACGACAACGCGCGCCCCCACGTGGCGAAAGAGACCCAGCAGAAGTTGGCGACGCTTGCCTGGGAAACGGTTGCCCATTCGCCGTTTTCCCCGGACCTCGCTCCCTCCGACTACCACTTGTTCCGCCCGCTGAAGCACCATTTGGCCGGAAGAGAATTCACCAACTACGACAACCTCAAATCCGACATCGCGGACTTCTTCGAGTCGCAGCCCCCGGAGTTCTGGGCGAAGGGCCCAGAACTTCGGGGGCTGCGACTCGGCGACCTGCCCAATTGATGGGCCACTGTTGTGGATAACTGTGGTGATTATATTGTTGATTAGACTTGTCTTTCAATAAAGTTGCAAAAAATTAAAAATGGTGAAATTTTCGGACAAGAATTATTGGACAACCTGGTACAAAACTTAGCGCGGGTATTGTATTTCATCAAATTCCACTCGTCTGCACTATATCTGCTCTTTTCTCATTTGAAGCCGGGAGACTATCGGAGGGCCGACATCTTTTGACGTGACTCGGGGCATTCGACCTCCTATATCTTCACAATAGTGCGTGGGTGACCCAACAAACTCTACCTACGTTCTCGGGCGGGCCCAACGTGTGATTCAAATCCAAAAAAAGGTGAGGGGTTTTCAGCACGTGCAATGCCTCCAAGTATGTTGTGGGGAAAATTTCAAGTCTAACTATGAGTCTAAATTCAGAGCTGTATCCTAGGTCGTTCACTCACTATTGTGAGCGAAGTTTTTATGGTGCAGTGCAGACTCTGGGGCGTGTACGCTACTTTCTGCCTTTATCTCGCCCTCTTTCTTTTCCTTGCTCTCTCTCCTTTGTATCCACCACACACCCGCAAAACGCCATCCAACCTTCGCAACAAAAAGGAGTTTATCCTCTGTTCCCGAGCAAAATTTACTCCGTGCCTTCGAGCACAGCGAGAAGGTGTGGGGAGAAGGAGTCGCAAGATACGCAAGCAGCAAGCAATAAACGGAAATGAATTTTGCTCCGAAATAGAGGGTATATGTATTCTGTAGTGGTAAAGAAAAAGTAGAATGTGTAGCTAGGATATCCTACAGTTTAGGCGGAGCTATTTCGAATTCCCCTTTTTCCATCCTCTTCCATGCTATATATATATATATGGACAAGCCTCTTATTGCATACCGTCGTTATTGAGATAAAATTCCGCCCCGTACAGGGCGGGCAATCGCTGCTGCAGCATGCAACACGATGATGATGGTGCTGGGACAAGGGATAATCCTGTCGGGACCCTGTGGTCCCAGCAAGATTAGCACAGTGCCACGTGCCTCCCATAAGGAGAGTAGTTACCCCGAGCACCTCTCTTACCGCATGATCTCTCCCAATCCACTTCAGTTTTGTTTTCATCTCATATTCCCATGCGCAAAGCCTTATCAAACTCAAGCTATGGTCAGAGTTATGACTTTTTCATTAGATGGGGTAGACCCAAATACATTCTTGGAAACTATGAACACATTCGGAAGCCGCACATAAAGCGCACTTTCCCATATAATTCTAGTCCAGCCTTCAGACTAACAGTCTATGTATATATATATATATATATATATATATATATATATATATATATATATATATATATATATATATATATATATATATATATATATATATATATATATATATATATATATATATATATATATATATATATAACGAGACTGCTGCATACTTTTCATGATCGCCCTCGATGAAAGAGCATAACTCCTGTCAATTTTAGTCTCGCGCACCGTTCCCAAAAAGGGATGTGCGGCGATTGCCGTTTGCTGGTTGCCGATCGCTGTTTGCCGGCCGTTTTTGGACGATTTTTGTCGATTGTCGTTCTCAGTTTTTCCTCTCACTTTTCGACAAAATTCGGCCTAATGTGCGCTATAGATAACAAACGCCGCAATTAGGATGCGCATGGAAACCCGATAAGCCTTGCAGCGATCGGCTCGAAAGTAGAGACACAGGCTATACGTACTCTAAAACCTCAAGCCAGTTGATGTAACCTACCGTACGGACACGTCAAACCAATCGCTAGTATTGTAGTGTCATGCTCGTGTGGGTCCTCTTGTCTCAAAGAGTACGGAATTCCACACCCCACCCCCCCCCCCCTGGTTGAGGCTTGATCAATTGATGTAGGGTTCATCGGGACAAGAATTAACACCCTGAACATTTTCACGAGAAGGCAGAAAGGGTTCAGGGCTCAGTTTCTTCCAGATATTTTTCAAAGCGTCGTGTAGAGGATGTTGGTCTTCACTGGCAGTTTTGTGGGCTCATGCATTTTGCCATTCTCTATTATGCTCACAATTGCGCTAAAAAAACATGCTACCAAGTTGAAAGTTGGAGTTCTGAGTTGAAAGGGTGGTGGAGGGTATACACGTCGTGGGGAACATCCGTTTTGATTGAATTCGCTGCTTGACTATAAATTGGATGCGCGGAGTCGAGGGTGATCCGTTCGGAATATGGGGTGGCGTACAGTTTGGGAAGGAGGTGGATTGATACAACCGCGGTTTTTTCAGGAGAATTAATTTTGGAAAGCTTGAAAAACTACCCATTTGCATGTATTTGAATTGTTAGCGCGCGGATGAGAAGAAATTCAAAAGGTCGTATGGGGAGAGATGCCAAAAAAGGTGCAGTTTCTCAGGAACGCTCCCAATACTGTCCGAAGACATGCGTTTCAGTTGCATTTGCCCACGTCATTATCTTTTATCTGAATTCCGACCAAATAGTAAACACACCGTGAGGCACGCGAACGAGTACGCCGCGAACTCTGAGAAAGTTTGCCGAGGCAAAGCCGAAAAAGTAACGCGACCCTCAACTGTGCCGCGATAGTTCCGCAGTAGTACCGCAGCGGCTCCACGATGATCACTGTGTTGATACGATTCTGTTGCAGTGCCCTGAGCCTCGGCAACGCCTCTACTTTGGCTCGATAGTACTGCAGCGATCCGTGTTAGAACCGCACCGACTCCGCGAGTATGCATCGGCGAACCCGCGTCGACTACGATGCGCTCTCCTTTGTGGTGTCGCCGGTTCAATCACTTAGGTCTGATTACCATACTTCCCGTATCTTGTTGCCTGCAGTAACGTGGGCACCCTCTGTCCCTATCATACAGGGGACCAAACAACAGTAGGTGCGCATTTTTGTTCGTAGGCCCCACCCAGTTTTAGTATGGTTCATAGTTAATTTCCTATGAGTTACCCTCAGTCAAACCTATTTTCGTAAAAGCGCAGCCAACGATCGCGGAGCTGCCGCGTTACTTTCCCGGAGCCGCTGTGGTGCTTGTAGGAGCCAGCGTGGCTTTATCGCGGAGCCGCATCGGCAATTTTTACCAGAGAAGCGACGTGGCCGCCACGCTCGTTGAAAATAATCCACGACACTCTGGATTTGGTGCTATGAATTTGAAACACGAAGCAGTTGAATGACTATTACATATTCCGAGAAAGGTTAACATTAGAGAACCTCGAAAAAATGCTATTCCTTCACCACAACATTCTTATTACCAGTGTTCCATAGAATTCCCACTCCGGTGCTGTGTTTTATATCAATTACATATTGTACCAACGTAAGAGGTTCAACTTCTTGTGATATTATTGAAAAACAATTTCTTATCTGGCAGTTGAAATACTAAGTGTGCATGAGAAAAAATGTATTTTTTTACTGGTACTGCATACTAGAACATTTGTATCGTTTTTGTACAGGATTTTTTTTTGCCGTTTGTCAATTGCCGATCGCCGTTTGCCGGCCATTTTCGGACAAATTTTGTCGATTTCCATTTGTCGGTTTTTTAAAATCGTTTGCCGCACATCCCTGTTCCCGATGCCCCTTCTCTTTGCCGTGACCCGTCACCCTCATACAGGCCATAAAACGGCCGAATTCTCACCGTCGACTGCTGACTACGCGCTGCGCGACCGCACGCGCTCGGAATAGAACGAGTTTTGGTCGCCGCACGCGGCGCCGATCAGTTGCTGTGGTGGGTTTTTACGTATTCTTTTGTTTTTCTTTAGATTAGAGGTTTTCGTAATGTTTGTTGATGTTTCCATATGTGTTAGGATTATGCAAATTACTATTTCGTTCAGGAATAAATTTTAAAAAACCCACCACAGCAACTGATCGGCGCCGCGGGCGGCGACCAAAACCTGTCCTATTCCGAGCGCGTGCGGTCACGCAGCGCGTAGTCCGCAGTCGACGGTGAGAATTTGGCCATTTATGGCCTGTATGTATGTACATATCCTCATATATCAACCTCGGAACATGACTGGATCCTATCCTTATAAAATCTTCATGATATCTCAACTGTATGCATTGGAAGGTCTGATATTGAATGTAGCAAAACATAAATATTCGTTGGGCCTCAATTGCTTCTCTATCCACTGTATATACACGTGAATGGTATAATATTTCAGCATGAAAAAGTGGTCCACGTATGAAGTGATTGCTGCCGTGTCGCTGACGGTATCCGTTGCCTCTATATTGATCCTTGCCATCATTACGCCTTCTTTACTGTTGAAATCCTCGAATGAGGTGCACAATATTGAATATAAAGCAATAAAATACGAGGTAGCATTTCCTATATGCCCACATGAGATAGGTGGATTTCACTTTGAGAATATTTTTCTGCGTTTTAGCCAATTTCTCGAATAGTTCTGCTTTCAGGAAGATACCACACGAATTTGGAGAGAGCTTCAGCTCTTATTAAATTCTGAAAATCTGCAGATTGACGGTGGACCAATATTTTTTTCACGAACAAGACGAGCTCCATGGGGTGCCAAAATCGAAGGATGTATTGGTATGTAAGCTTTGGGGCATTTCTAGTAGGCTCTCGACTTCGTTTATCACCAGCGGTGAGCGGTCGCTTTTTCGCCAACACACCCTTATCACCAGTTATTTTTCGCCGAGGCCCACCGCTCCGCTACTGGTGATAATCGAAATGGAGAGCTCACCAGAAACTTTCTAGAGTTTAAGTTGACCACTTCTATACGGACAGATTTGAGGGTTTTGAATGAATGTGAGTCTTACTGAATACTACATTACTTGGAAATCTAGGTATTTTGTCTAATCAGCGGGTAATGATGACAATGCGGCATACTTGTGGCTTCATTCACTAGGAAAATACTATAATTTGGCGCACGAAAATGTACACGCACATTGGGGTGTCTGCACGTTATTTTTCGTAATGATACAACATGGAAACATGTGCTCGCGCCAGGCAGAGGGTTGGCTGATCGCGAACGAGTTTTCCAATGTGTGCAAAATGACTCTAAAAATAGAAAACAAATAAAAAACAACCGAAACCTGATTTTTCTTCAATTTCCCATTTCTTTACTTTCCTCTATTTTCCAATTCTATCTTACTGTATTCTTTGTGTTCCTTTCTGAAATTATCTGGCAACCAACTAGTGCTTTCATTTTGAATGTTTACTATCTGTCCATGTCCATAGTTTTTCGCCTTATTTTGAGAGCGGTAAGACGATGAACTTAAAGGCACAGAACACCCAGGAAATTATTCTCCAGCTATCATGCTGATCTTGGAGAGAGTCGCACGCTGAGCCCACTGGTACAATACCCACCTCAAGTTTTGGAAAAACGCGAAAAAACTCGGAAAATCGCTTTTTTCGTTTTTTGATCCTAACTCACTTCAAAGTGAGCGATTTTCAAACCTAAAAACGTTTTTGGAATCAGCATCGATCCCTCTTTCTTTTGATTCAATATGTGGCTCACTCTGAAACAAGGCATATAGGGTTGACACAATCAATCGAGTGGGTGGGTCTACACGAGCTGCTGAAATGTGTGACTGGGTCTACTCTAGTTCGTTTGAATTTTGATTCAGTTTTTTTAGTTTACCAATTTTATTATTTTACATTCTTAATTTTTTTGAAATTTAATGTCACTTTTCCTCTAAGTATTATTTATTAGCTACTCATTTAGTTACTTGCTTAAAACTTTTTTGTTCTTAGCTATTTTAGTTTTTCTATTTGTATTTAGTGCTCATTTAAATTGCTTTACTAGATTTTTTTTATCTAAATTTTCACTGTAATTTGAATTCTTATATAATTCAGTTTGATTAATATAACTTCGCTTTATCTGAAAAATGGTTTTGATAACAAAGATAAAATATTATTCGGATATGAGTCGTTTCAACTGTGACTTCAGACGAACAATTCATAACACTAAAAACCCCTAGCAGGGCTGGGCACACGTCCCGGCATGGCGATTCTGAATATGCACCCCTGTTAGCTCGGTAATTTTTAGGCACCCCCTTATGGGAAATCGAAATCGGCTGTTTTCCGAGAAGTCGAGCACAACAGCCATGATCTTGACTTCCTTAGTTTGATAAACAAGAATATAAAAAAATCACTGAATAGAGAAAATTCCGAAAATGGCAACAAAAAGGGTAGTGTAATTTCTGAACTTCAAAACAACCCCATGAGGAAAATCTGTTAGTAAGATATAGAAGAAGAATGTTGTGGTAAGTTGTGACAAAAGATAAAACATTTTTCAATACAAATTAACTGAACAATTACCAACAACAGAACTACTGTTATTGCGATAATTAATGTTTCCTGTCGAATGTTTTCATGAACGTATGAAGTATTAGTTAATTTGTGTTTGATTGTTCTGATGTGGAAATCAGAACTATTCTGTGTTGTGGAACAATGTTAGGATTCATGTGATGAGTAGGGAAAAGAAAACCCGAGTTTACCCTCCTAGAATGCCGCAATCCCTTGAAAAATCGGCTTGCCTTGCGATACGGTGTGTGTACGCAGCTACACAGCGCGCACGGGAATGGACGCGCACACAATATTAATAAGAAATGTATTTTATTACAGAACGGGCAGGAGAAAAGCATTGAAACTGAAGAAAATGGGGAGATGGTAAAGGTAGTCTATTCTGGATGTAGGCATTTCAGAAATTTAATGTGAATAAACAAAGTTAGAGCGGGTGTAAATATTTAGCCGTGATAAGGTTCATTCAAACGAACCTAGTTGATCAAAACCAGACTTCAACTGAGAGCAAAGGGTATTGTGTGAAAGAGGAGAATCTGGCAAACATTTTAGCATCAATATGACCGGTTTTTAATGTGATTTAAGGACCTTAAATCTCGTCCCGGTTTTACACCGAAAACAGGGACTAAACCGGGGCAAAACCGGGACAAGTTTTAGGGTCCTTAAATCACATTGAATATCAAACCTATTGCTATTAAAATGTTCGCCAGATTCTCTTCTTTCTCGCAATGCTCTTAGTTCCCATGTTTATGGGTGTTTTTAATCAAGTAGGTTCATTTGAATGAACCTTATCACGTCCAAAAAATTCACTCCGCTCCAACATAGTTTGTTTACACTGAATTCCTATACTGGATGCATTGAAAGAATCCTATTTCTACCTCCTTCCATATACTCCAGTTTCAATCATTTTCTCCACCCCGTTCTGTAATAAAATACATTTTTTAATTAATATTGCGTGCGCGTCCACTCCAGTGCGCGTTGTGTAGCTGCGGACAAACACCATATCGCACGGCTAGCCTAGTCTATGAGAGATTGCGGCATTCAAGGTGGATAAAACTCGGGTTTTTATGTACAGGGTACTTTTCAATGAAGAGGACACAGTCATTCGCTTCTTGCATAGTAACTTGCAGTCTTTAATTTTTACAGTTAGCTCTCTTCATAAGTCACATTCTCATCAATAAAAATCTATTGACGAGTTGTGATGCTGACTGTGCTATCTGTATTTTTAAACTGTCGAAATAAAGTCTAGCCTGCTCGGATGAGTCCGGGCAGAGTAAGCAGCGGAGCGGTCGGTCATGGCAAAGTATAACAGTGATAAGAAGATTTTGACATGATAAGCCCGATAAGCCTCGCTTCGACCGGTTCAAAGTGAGCGACCTAGGCTATACATCAGTTCGCTAATCTTTTTTTTTGAACTTGAATAATAGTTTTCCTGGGCATTGCCTCAGTATCTTTGCCTCGAATCGGTAGCCACCCGCGTAATCAAAGAACGTTGCACTAAAGAAACATGACACCACATCCATCCTTACTTGCTACAGAATAACGGAGTAGTAGTGTTCACTCCTTCATCGTAACAAACTTTGACAACAACTATGAATTCTATCAAAAAGGGGTCTTCCATTCAAAATAGGTTTGGTTGGCGTCAGAAATGTTTCAACAAAAAGGGAACAATAGGTGAGTAGAATGAGGAGAGTCTACAAAAAGTCATCAATATTCTATCAAAAAAGGGTTTTCCAAGAAAAAGAGGTTTGGTTGGCGTCAGAAACGTTCCAACAAAAAGGGAACAATAGGTATGTTGAATTTGGAGAGTCTACAAAAAGTGAACAATATTTTCCGAGACTGATTTTCCTGGCCGATACTTCCGAACAGCGTAAACAAACCGTTGCGGTGTTCTACACGAAAGCACTCTGTGGTTCCAAAAATGGTCTAGATTACGCGAGAACCGTTTAAATGTATGTGCATGTAAACCTAATACTTACCATTAGAATAGAAGATGATGCCAAGAACACAGACGGACGATTAGCTCCAGTTGCTAGGAGAAGCGAAACCAAAGTGCATCATCTAATGAGAGTATTTACTTATAATCTCGTCAAAATTGAAGTCTACTCTTGGAAACTATTGAACTCTTCTTCGTGAAATACCACATCGGTTTGTTTTCGCTGTCAAGAAGTATCGGCCAGGAAAATCAGTCTCAGAGAATATTGTTCGCTTTTTGTAGACTCTCCTCATTCTACTTACCTATTGTTCCCTTTTTGTTGGGACGTTTCTGACGCCAACCAAACCTCTTTTGCTTGGGAAACCCATTTCTGGTAGAATATTGTGAACTTTTTGTAGACTCTCCTCATTCTACTCACCTATTGCTCCCTTTTTGTTGGAACATTTCTGACGCCAACCAAACCTATTTTGATTGGAAGACCCCTTTTTGATAGAATTGTTCTCTTTTTATTGATATTACGAAGTAATATCCCTGAAAAATCTTCAATATTTTTTGAATAGCATGGATTGCTAAAATAATCAGTGAGCGACAAAATTGTTGCGCACGCTACAAATGAAGCGCTACTCACTTTCCACGACGTCCTGATAACGTCAGAAGATGCCCTATGCACTTGGCACCACCTTGGCACGACGTCCTGATAACGTCACCAGATGCTTTATGCACTTAGCACGACCTTGGCACGACGTGCTGATGACGTCATCGGATGCCCTATGTACTTTACATGACATCCTGATGACGTCATCAGATTCCCTATGTACATTACATGACACCCTGATGACGTCATCAGATGCCCTATGTACTTTAGATGACACCCTGATGACCTTATCAGATGCCGTATGTACTTTACATGACACCCTGATGACGTCATCAGATGCCCTATGTACTTTACATGACACCCTGATGACGTCATCAGATGCCCTATGTACTTTACATGACATCCTGATGACGTCATCAGATTCCCTATGTACTTTACATGACACCCTGATGACGTCATCAGATGCCCTATGTACTTTAGATGACACCCTGATGACCTTATCAGATGCCGTATGTACTTTACATGACACCCTGATTACGTCATCAGATGCCCTATGTACTTTACATGACATCCTGATGACGTCATCAGATTCCCTATGTACTTTACATGACACCCTGATGACGTCATCAGATGCCCTATGTACTTTACATCACATCCTGATGACGTCATCAGATGCCCTATGTACTTTACATGACATCCTGATGACGTCATCAGATGCCCTATGTACTTTACATGACATCCTGATGACGTCGTCAGATGCCCCATGTACTTTACATGACACCCTGATGACGTCATCAGATTCCCTATGTACATTACATGACACCCTGATGACGTCATCAGATGCCCTATGTACTTTAGATGACACCCTGATGACCTTATCAGATGCCGTATGTACTTTACATGATACCCTGATGACGTCATCAGATGCCCTATGTACTTTACATGACATCCTGATGACGTCATCAGATTCCTATGTACTTTACATGACCCCCTGATGACGTCATCAGATGCCCTATGTACTTTAGATGACACCCTGATGACCTTATCAGATGCCGTATGTACTTTACATGATACCCTGATGACGTCATCAGATGCCCTATGTACTTTACATGACATCCTGATGACGTCATCAGATTCCCTATGTACTTTACATGACACCCTGATGACGTCATCAGATGCCCTATGTACTTTAGATGACACCCTGATGACCTTATCAGATGCCGTATGTACTTTACATGACACCCTGATGACGTCATCAGATGCCCTATGTACTTTACATCACATCCTGATGACGTCATCAGATGCCCTATGTACTTTACATGACATCCTGATGACGTCATCAGATGCCCTATGTACTTTACATGACATCCTGATGACGTCGTCAGATGCCCCATGTACTTTACATGACACCCTGATGACGTCATAAGATGCCGTATGTGCTCTACATGACACCCTGATAACGTCATCAGATGCCCTATGTACTTTAGATGACACCCTGATAACGTCATCAGATGCTCTATGTACTTTACATGAGACCCTGATGACGTCACCACATGCCCTATGTACTTAACATGACATCCTGATGACGTCATCAGACTCCCTATGTACTTTACATGACATCCTGATGACGTCATCAGATGCCCTATGTACTTTAGATGACACCCTGATGACGTCATCAGATGCCCTATGTACTTTACATGACATCCTGATGACGTCATCAGATGCCCTATGTACTTTACATGACACCCTGATGAAGTCATCAGATGCCGTATGTACTTTACATGACATCCTGATGACGTCATCAGATGCCCTATGTACTTTACATGACATCCTGATGACGTCATCATATGCCCTATGTACTTTACATGACATCCTGATGACGTCATCAGATGCCCTCTGTACTTTACATGACATCCTGATGACCTCATCAGATGCCCTATGTACTTTACATGACATCCTGATGACGTCATCATATGCCCTATGTACTTTACATGACACCCTGATGACGTCATCAGATGCCCTATGTACTTTACATGACACCCTGATGACGTCATCATATGCCCTATGTACTTTACATGACATCCTGATGACGTCATCAGATGCTCTATGTACGTTACATGACATCCTGATAACGTCATCAGATGCCCTATGTACTTTACATGACACCCTGATGACGTCATCAGATGCCCTATGTACTTTGCATGACACCCTGATGACGTCATCACATGCCCTATGTACTTTACATGACATCCTGATGACGTCATCAGACTCCCTATGTACTTTACATGACATCCTGATGACGTCATCAGATGCCCTATGTACTTTAGATGACACCCAGATGACGTCATCAGATGCTCTATGTACTTTACATGACATCCTGATGACGTCATCAGATGCCCTCTGTACTTTACATGACATCCTGATGACGTCATCAGATGCCCTATGTACTTTACATGACATCCTGATGACGTCATCAGATGCCCTATGTTTTTTACATGACATCCTGATGACGTCATCAGATGCCCTATGTACTTTACATGACATCCTGATGACGTCATCAGATGCCCTATGTACTTTACATGACATCCTAATGACGTCATCAGATGCCCTATGTACTTTACATGACATCCTGATGACGTCATCAGACTCCCTATGTACTTTACATGACATCCTGATGACGTCATCAGATGCCCTATGTACTTTAGATGACACCCAGATGACGTCATCAGATGCTCTATGTACTTTACATGACACCCTGATGACGTCATCACATGCCCTATGTACTTTAGATGACACCCTGATGACGTCATCAGATGCCGTATGTACTTTACATGACACCCTGATGACGTCATCAGATGCCCTCTGTACTTTACATGACATCCTGATGCCGCCATCAGACTCCCTATGTACTTTACATGACATCCTGATGACGTCATCACATGCCCTATGTACTTTACATGACATCCTGATGACGTCATCAGACTCTCTATGTACTTTACATGACATCCTGATGACGTCATCAGATGCCCTATATGCTACCCGCATGACATCCTGATGACGTCATCAGATGCCCTATGTACTTTACATGACATCCTGATGACGTCATCAGATGCCCTATGTACTTTACATGACATCCTGATGACGTCATCATCATGCCCTATGTACTTTACATGACATCCTGATGACGTCATCAGATGCCCTATGTACTTTACATGACATCCTGAGAACGTCATCAGATGCCCTATGTACTTTACATGACACCTGATGACGTCATCAGATGCCCTATGTACTTTACATGACATCCTGATGACGTCATCAGATGCCCTAGTACTTTACATGACATCCCTGATGACGTCATCATATGCCCCTATGTACTTTACATGACACCCTGATGACGTCATCATATGCCCTATGTACTTTATGATGATTACATCCTGATGACGCTCATCAGATGCCCTCTGTACTTTAAGAAGCGATCCTGATGACGTCATCAGATGCTCGTATGTACGCTACATGACATCCTGATGACGTCATCAGATGCCTATGTACTTTAGATGACATCTCTGATGACGTCATCAGATTGCCCTATGTTTTTTATGACATCCTGATGACGTCATCAGATGCCTATGTACTTTACATGACATCCTGATGACGTCATCAGATGCCCTATGTACTTTACATGACATCCTACATGACGTCATCAGATGCCCTATGTACATGTACTTTACATGACATCCTGATGACGTCATCAGATGCCCTATGTACTTTACATGACATCCTGATGACGTCATCAGATGCCCTATGTACTTTAGATGACACCCAGATGACGTCATCAGATGCTCTATGTACTTTACATGACACCCTGATGACGTCATCACATGCCCTATGTACTTTAGATGACACCCTGATGACGTCATCAGATGCCGTATGTACTTTACATGACACCCTGATGACGTCATCAGATGCCCTCTGTACTTTACATGACATCCTGATGACGTCATCAGATGCCCTATGTACTTTACATGACACCCTGATGACGTCATCACATGCCCTATGTACTTTACATGACATCCTGATGACGTCATCAGACTCTCTATGTACTTTACATGACATCCTGATGACGTCATCAGATGCCCTATGTACTTTAGATGACACCCAGATGACGTCATCAGATGCTCTATGTACTTTACATGACACCCTGACGACGTCATCACATGCCCTATGTACGTAACATGACATCCTGATGACGTCATCAGACTCCTATGTAACTTTTTACGCATGACATCCTGATGACGTCATCAGATGCCCTATGTACTTTACATGACATCCTGATGACGTCATCAGATGCCCTATGTACTTTACATGACATCCTGATGACGTCATCATATGCCCTATGTACTTTACATGACATCCTGATGACGTCATCAGACTCCCTATGTACTTTACATGACATCCTGATGACGTCATCAGATGCCCTATGTACTTTACATGACATCCTGATGACGTCATCAGATGCCCTATGTACTTTACATGACATCCTGATGACGTCATCATATGCCCTATGTACTTTAGATGACACCCAGATTTATTTATTTATTTATATATTATTACGTGGAGTTCCACGCGTAACTCACAAAACACAAGGAATAAAGGTGAAAGCATTAGTCAAGAACAAAATGAGTAATGTCAGGAAAAACAGATAGAACAATATCCAGACAACGACTTTATCTGTGGTAGAACCATAAGCAGCCTCTAATTCATGTAATTACTTTTCAACAAGCTTTTTTATAACCCAAGAGGAAAAGGACGCTGGTATTGGCAGTATTACTTCTTGGAAAGTTTCCAAGTATTCAGAGCCTGCTCTACAATAGCGAAAAGAATGAAGCTTTCAAAAACAACTTTTTGCCCTCGAAAAATTCAATTTGAACTGACCCACCTCTGGTGTTAGACAGGGGAAAATGTATAGAATTTGTTGAAACAATTAGGTATTTTACCGGAGATTATTTTTGTAGATCATTATGAGATCATCTGCGGTATTGTAAAGTCGACAGCTTAAATATTCTGTTACGGGACCCAGAAGCCGAAGGAGTAAGTCGTGTAATCCATATCCATGTAAACGCATCCAGAGCTTTCTAGTAAAACTAGCCTTTTGAACCGACTCCAGTCACTCTGAATGCTGCGTTTTTGAATTTGGGTTAAACACTTTGAAGTGCCATATTCTAGCTAGTGGACGAATATATGATTTGTAAGCTAGTATAAGGTATTGTGATGAATTTGTGGATAAAGCCTTGAATAGATTGTATATGGCCCTATCTGCTCTATTTGCAGATTGTTTCACAATGCTCACTGAAAGTGAGATGCTTGTCCAGTATGTAAGCCTAGATCCCTCTCAGTATGTGTCTGTACTATCAAGCTCAGGATTCTCCAAGATTGTAAATGTATCTATCAACTTGGAATCTCAAGATGGAGGCACCTTGGTCTTGTTAGCCTGACAGTGGGAGCTTCCACCTGGCTGACCAATCAGCAATTGAATCCAATTGCTGCCAATTGAAGGAAACAAGACAGTCGCTACTGCTTTCGATATTTTTATATACCTTGATATCATCAGCAAACATTTTACAGGAAACATTACATTGATTAGTTGGAAGGCTGGGGATGTCAGAAGTGTACAAATTAAAAAGAATAGGTGAAAGGACACCGCCCTGTGGCACACTGCACTAGTAACTGGGTGTGTTTGCGAAAACGATTCATTAATTTTTTACTTGGGAAAGACCTTCCCAGTTATGGTAAGTTGTGTATCCATCTCACTATTCTAGAATTGTATGCCAAATGATAAGAGTTCAGAAATTAGTTCCTCAGAAGGGACTTTGTCAAACGCTTTCGTAAAATCAAAGTAAATAAATATCAACATTCAGATTTTTTTTCGATCAGGAGAAACTTTGTCCAAATCTTACCCATTGCCGTTAATATTTGTGTTTTTCAGTGGACCTATGAGCTCCTAAATCCATATAGATTATCAGGTATCAGCGAGCTAGTCTCGATAAAAGGTAACCAGTGTCGATTTTAGGATCTTTTTCGAAAACTCTGGCGAATACGGATGTAATGCTAATTGGACGATAGTTGGAAGCAAGATTATGAGGCAGGTTTTTTCGGTATAGGTGTAATGAAAGATTGTTTCCATCGGGCAGAAATCTCACAATACATAAAGCTACAGTTAAATATGTGTTCCAGAGGGGGTAAAGATATAGCAATCGCGATCTTATTAATGAAGTAACGATGGTATCTCATCAGGAGTTGCAGAAAGAAAGCGGCAATTTACACAATATACTGCTGGAAGATAAGTTCTTTGCTTGGAACCATACCAGGGAACTATCCGCCGGTGAGGATTAGAAAAGAAAATTCTGTATGGGACCAGTCAACTGGGAAAGCCGAATACTCGGAGAAAGAAGCTTGAAACTGTTTGGCAAGCATAGACGCTTTGGCTGCATCAGAAAAAGCTGAAACGCCAGTGTCGTCTTTAAGTGTCATCAGATGCTCTATGTACTTTACATGACATCCTGATGACGTCATCAGATGCCCTATGTACTTTACACGACACCCTGATGACGTCATCAGATGCCTATGTACTTAACGCGGCATCCTGATGACGTCATCAGACTCCTATGTACTTTACATGACATCCTGATGACGTCATTAGATGCCCTATGTACTTTAGATGACACCCTGATGACGTCATCAGATGCTCTATGTACTTTTCATGACATCCTGATGACGTCATCAGATGCCGTATGTACTTTACGCGACATCCTGATGACGTCATCGGATGCCCTATGTACTTTACATGACATCCTGATGACGTCATCAGATGCCCTCTGTACTTTACATGACATCCTGATGACGTCAACAGATGCCCTATGTTTTTTACATGACATCCTGATGACGTCATCAGATGCCCTATGTACTTTACATGACATCCTAATGACGTCATCAGATGCCCTATGTACTTTACATGACATCCTGATGAAGTCATCAGATGCCCTCTGTACTTAACATGACATCCTGATGACGTCATCAGATGCCCTATGTACTTTACATGACACCCTGATGACGTCATCACATGCCCTATGTACTTTACATGACATCCTGATGACGTCATCAGATGCTCCTATGTACTTTACATGACATCCTGATGACGTCATCAGATGCCTATGTACTTTACATGACATCCTGATGACGTCATCACATGCCCTATGTACTTTACATGACATCCTGATGACGTCATCAGATGCCCTATGTACTTTACATGACATCCTGATGACGTCATCAGATGCCGTATGTACTTTACATGACATCCTGATGACGTCATCAGATGCCCTATGTACTTTACATGACATCCTGATGACCTTGTCATCAGATGCCGTATGTACTTTACATGACACCCTGATGACGTCATCAGATGCCCTATGTACTTTACATTGACATCCTGATGACGTCATCGGATGCCCTCTGTACTTTACATGACATCCTGATGACGTCATCAGATGCCCTATGTACTTTACATGACATCCTGATGACGTCATCAGATGCCTATGTACTTTACATGACATCCTGATGACGTCATCAGATGCCCTATGTACTTTACGCGGCATCCTGATGACGTCATCAGATGCCCTCTGTACTTTACATGACATCCTGATGACGTCATCAGATGCCTATGTACTCTACATGACACCCTGATGACGTCATCAGATGCCCTATGTACTTTACGCTGACACCCTGATGACGTCATCAGATGCCCTATGTACTTTACATGACATCGTGATGACGTCATCAGATGCCCTATGTACTTTTCATGACATCCTGATGACGTCATCAGATGCCCTATGTACTTTAGATGACACCCTGATGACGTTATCAGATGTCCTATATACTTTAGATGACATTCTGATGACGTCATCAGATGGCCTATGTACTTTAGATGACACCCTGATGGCGTCATCAGATCCCCTATGTACTTTACATGACATCCTTATGACGTCACCAGATGCCCTATGTACTTTAGATGACCCCCTGATGACGTCATCACATGCCCTGTGTACTTTACCTGACATCCTGATGACGTCATCAGATGCCTATGTACTTTACATGACATCCTGATGACGTCATCAGATGCCCTATGTACTTTACGCGACATCCTGATGACGTCATCACATGCCCTATGTACTTTAACGCATGACATCCTGATGACGTCATCAGACTCCCTATGTACTTTACATGACATCCTGATGACGTCATCAGATGCCCTATGTACTTTAGATGACACCCTGATGACGTCATCAGATGCCCTATGTACTGACATCCTGATGACCTTGTCAGATGCCGTATGTACTTGACATCCTGATGACGTCATCAGATGCCCTATGTACTTTACATGACATCCTGATGACGTCATCGGATGCCCTCTGTACTTTACATGACATCCTGATGACGTCATCAGATGCCCTATGTTTTTACATGACATCCTAATGACGTCACCAGATGCCCTATGTACTTTACATGACATCCTGATGACGTCATCAGATGCCCTATGTACTTTACATGACATCCTAATGACGTCATCAGATGCCCTATGTACTTTACATGACATCCTGATGACGTCATCAGATGCCCTCTGTACTTTACATGACATCCTGATGACGTCATCAGATGCCTATGTACTCTACATGACACCCTGATGACGTCATCAGATGCCCTATGTACTTTACATGACACCCTGATGACGTCATCACATGCCCTATGTACTTTACATGACATCCTGATGACGTCATCAGATGCCCTATGTACTTTACATGACATCCTGATGACGTCATCAGATGCCCTATGTACTTTACATGACATCCTGATGACGTCATCAGATGCCCTATGTACTTTACATGACACCATTATGACGTCATCAGATGCCGTATGTACTTTACATGACACCCTGATGACGTCATCAGGTGCCCTATGTACTTTACATGACACCCTGATGACGTCATCAGATGCCCTATGTACTTTACATGACATCCTGGTGACGTCATCTCATACCCTATGTACTTTACATGACATCCTGATGACGTCATCAGATGCCCTATGTACTTTAGATGACACCCTGATGACGTCATCAGATGCCCTATGTACTTTACATGACATCCTGATGACGTCATCAGATGCCTTATGTACTTTACAAGACATCCTGATGACGTCATCAGATGCCCTATGTACTTAACATGACATCCTGATGACGTCATCAGATGACCTATGTACTTTAGATGACACCCTGATGACGTCATCAGATGCCCTATGTACTTTACATGACACCCTGATGACGTCATCAGATGCCCTATGTACTTTACATGACACCCTGATGACGTCATCACATGCCCTATGTACTTTACATGACATCCTGATGACGTCATCAGACTCCCTATGTACTTTACATGACATCCTGATGACGTCATCAGATGCCCTATGTACTTTAGATGACACCCTGATGACGTCATCACATGCCCTATGTACTTTACATGACATCCTGATGACGTCATCAGATGCCCTATGTACTTTAGATGACACCCTGATGAAGTCATCAGATCCCCTATGTACTTTACATGACATCCTTATGACGTCACCATATGCCCTATGTACTTTAGATGACACCCTGATGACGTCATCACATGCCCTATGTACTTTACATGACATCCTGATGACGTCATCAGATGCCCTATGTACTTTACATGACATCCTAATGACGTCATCAGATGCCCTATGTACTTTACATGACATCCTGATGACGTCATCACATACCTATGTACTTAACATGACATCCTGATGACGTCATCAGACTCCTATGTACTTTACATGACATCCTGATGACGTCATCAGATGCCCTATGTACTTTAGATGACACCCTGATGACGTCATCAGATGCCTATGTACTTTACATGACATCCTGATGACCTTGTCAGATGCCGTATGTACTTTACATGACACCCTGATGACGTCATCAGATGCCCTATGTACTTTACATGACATCCTGATGACGTCATCGGATGCCCTCTGTACTTTACATGACATCCTGATGACGTCATCAGATGCCCTATGTTTTTACATGACATCCTGATGACGTCATCAGATGCCTATGTACTCTACATGACATCCTGATGACGTCATCAGATGCCCTATGTACTTTACATGACATCCTAATGACGTCATCAGATGCCCTATGTACTTTACATGACATCCTGATGACGTCATCAGATGCCCTCTGTACTTTACATGACATCCTGATGACGTCATCAGATGCCCTATGTACTCTACATGACACCCTGATGACGTCATCAGATGCCCTATGTACTTTACATGACACCCTGATGACGTCATCACATGCCCTATGTACTTTACATGACATCCTGATGACGTCATCAGACTCCCTATGTACTTTACATGACATCCTGATGACGTCATCAGATGCCCTATGTACTTTACATGACATCCTGATGACGTCATCATATGCCCTATGTACTTTGCATGACACCCTGATGACGTCATCACATGCCGTATGTACTTTACATGACGCCCTGATGACGTCATCAGGTGCCCTATGGACTTTACATGTCACCCTGATGACGTCATCAGATGCCCTATGTACCTTACATGACATCCTGATGACGTCATCAGATGCCCTATGTACTTTACATGACATCCTTATGACGTCACCATATGCCCTATGTACTTTAGATGACACCCTGATGACGTCATCACATGCCCTATGTACTTCACATGACATCCTGATGACGTCATCAGATGCCCTATGTACTTCAGATGACACCCTGATGAAGTCATCAGATCCCCTATGTACTTTACATGACATCCTGATGACGTCATCAGATGCCCTATGTACTTTAGATGACACCCTGATGACGTCATCAGATGCCCTATGTACTTTACATGACATCCTGATGACGTCATCATATGCCCTATGTACTTTGCATGACACCCTGATGACGTCATCACATGCCGTATGTACTTTACATGACACCCTGATGACGTCATCAGGTGCCCTACTCAGGTAGTAACTCCGGCTGAGGGGGCAGACAATACCGGCTGACTAAACATTGTACCCGGGCATGCCCCGGTATTCACTGCCCCCTCAGCCGGTAAATGGTGGAGCGCTCAGCCGGCAAGTGGTGGCCCCCTCAGCCCGCATCCACTGTCCCCTCAGCCGGTAAATGGCTGCCCCCTCAGCCCGCATTCACTGTCCCCCCAGCCGGTAAATGGCTGCCCCCTCAGCCCGCATTCACTGTCCCCCCAGCCGGTAAATGGCTGCCCCCTCAGCCCGCATTCACTGCCCCCTCAGCCGGTAAATGGAGGTCCGCTCTGCCGGTATTAGTTGCTTACCACGTGAATGATATCGATCTGCAAGACTAGATGAAGCCCCTAGTAGGCTCTCCCTATTCCCCAGCAAGTTCGAGGCTTGCGTTTCATTTCTGAAGCGGCAAGCCTTACCTTGCTTCAAAAATCGTGAAATGACCCGCTATCACGTCCCCACGGTCACAGCGAACCGTAAGGGGTGAGGGGTCAATGATCCAAATCATGTGGATGACCATCCGTTCGAATGCCAACACCCGAATCAGCTCGAAGTCCATTTCGCCCGCTCCGTACATGAGCCTGGTTTGCTTTAGTGTCTTCCCGCTCAGCCGGTAAAGCCATGCCCCTCAGCCGGTAATGCTATGTCTGCCCGATCAGCCGGTGACATGCTCAGCCGTGGATTTATGTCTGCCCGCTCAGCCGGTAAAGCCATGCCCCTCAGCCGGTAATGCTATGTCTGCCCGCTCAGCCGGTGACATGCTCAGCCGTAGATTTATGTCTGCCCGCTCAGCCGGTAAAGCCGTGCCCCTCAGCCGGTAAAATGCATGCCCGGCCGCTCAGCCGGTAAGACGCTCCGCCCCCAAAATAAGCCTGCCCGCTCAGCCGGCGAGCCTACTTCTCCGCCCGCTCAGCCGGTGTTATTATCTGAGTATGTACTTTACATGACATCCTGATGACGTCATCAGATGCCCTGTGTACTTTAGGTGACACCCTGATGACGTCATCAGATGCTCTATGTACTTTACATGACATCCTGATGACGTCATCAGATGCCCTATGTACTTTACATGACATCCTTATGACGTCACCATATGCCCTATGTACTTTACATGACATCCTGATGACGTCATCAGATGCCCTCTGTACTTTACATGACATCCTGATGACCTCATCAGATGCCCTATGTACTTTACATGACATCCTGATGACGTCATCATATGCCCTATGTACTTTACATGACACCCTGATGACGTCATCAGATGCCCTATGTACTTTACATGACACCCTGATGACGTCATCATATGCCCTATGTACTTTACATGACATCCTGATGACGTCATCAGACGCCCTATGTTTTTTACATTACACCCTGATGACGTCATCACATGCCCTATGTACTTTACATGACATCCTGATGACCTTGTCAGATGCCGTATGTACTTTACATGACACCCTGATGACGTCATCAGATGCCCTATGTACTTTACATGACATCCTGATGACGTCATCAGATGCCCTCTGTACTTTACATGACATCCTGATGACGTCATCAGATGCCCTCTGTCTTTTACATGACATCCTGATGACGTCATCAGATGCCCTATGTTTTTTACATGACATCCTGATGACGTCATCAGATGCCCTATGTACTTTACATGACATCCTGATGACCTTGTCAGATGCCGTATGTACTTTACATGACACCCTGATGACGTCATCAGATGCCCTATGTACTTTACATGACATCCTGATGACGTCATCAGATGCCCTATGTACTTTAGATGACATCCTGATGACGTCATCAGATGCCCTATGTTTTTTACATGACATCCTGATGACGTCATCAGATGCCCTATGTTTTTTACATGACATCCTGATGACGTCATCAGATGCCCTATGTACTTTACATGACATCCTGATGACGTCATCAGATGTCCTATGCACTTTACATGACATCCTAATGACGTCATCAGATGCCCTATGTACTTTACATGACATCCTGATGACGTCATCAGATGACCTATGTACTTTAGATGACAGCCTGATGACGTCATCAGATGCCCTATGTACTTTACATGACATCCTGATGACGTCATCAGATGCCCTATGTACTTTAGATGACACCCTGATGACGTCATCAGATGCCGTATGTACTTTACATGACACCCTGATGACGTAATCAGGTGCCCTATGTACTTTACATGACATCCTGATGACGTCATCAGATGCCCTATGTACTTTACATGACATCCTGATGACGTCATCAGATGCCCTATGTACTTTACATGACATCCTGATGACGTCATCAGATGCCCTATGTACTTTACATGACATCCTAATGACGTCATCAGATGCCCTATGTACTTTACATGACATCCTGATGACGTCATCAGATGCCCTCTGTACTTTACATGACATCCTGATGACGTCATCAGATGCCCTATGTACTTTACTTGACACCCTGATGACGTCATCACATGCCCTATGTACTTTACATGACATCCTGATGACGTCATCAGACTCCCTATGTACTTTACATGACATCCTGATGACGTCATCAGATGCCCTATGTACTTTAGATGACACCCAGATGACGTCATCAGATGCTCTATGTACTTTACATGACACCCTGATGACGTCATCACATGCCCTATGTACTTAACATGACATCCTGATGACGTCATCAGACTCCCTATGTACTTTACATGACATCCTGATGACGTCATCAGATGCCCTATGTACTTTAGATGACACCCTGATGACGTCATCAGATGCCCTATGTACTTTACATGACATCCTGATGACCTTGTCAGATGCCGTATGTACTTTACATGACACCCTGATGACGTCATCAGATGCCCTATGTACTTTACATGACATCCTGATGACGTCATCAGATGCCCTCTGTACTTTACATGACATCCTGATGACGTCAACAGATGCCCTATGTTTTTTACATGACATCCTGATGACGTCATCAGATGCCCTATGTACTTTACATGACATCCTAATGACGTCATCAGATGCCCTATGTACTTTACATGACATCCTGATGAAGTCATCAGATGCCCTCTGTACTTAACATGACATCCTGATGACGTCATCAGATGCCCTATGTACTTTACATGACACCCTGATGACGTCATCACATGCCCTATGTACTTTACATGACATCCTGATGACGTCATCAGACTCCCTATGTACTTTACATGACATCCTGATGACGTCATCAGATGCCCTATGTACTTTAGATGACACCCTGATGACGTCATCACATGCCCTATGTACTTTACATGACATCCTGATGACGTCATCAGATGCCCTATGTACTTTACATGACATCCTGATGACCTTGTCAGATGCCGTATGTACTTTACATGACACCCTGATGACGTCATCAGATGCCCTATGTACTTTACATGACATCCTGATGACCTTGTCAGATGCCGTATGTACTTTACATGACACCCTGATGACGTCATCAGATGCCCTATGTACTTTACATGACATCCTGATGACGTCATCGGATGCCCTCTGTACTTTACATGACATCCTGATGACGTCATCAGATGCCCTATGTTTTTTACATGACATCCTGATGACGTCATCAGATGCCCTATGTACTTTACATGACATCCTGATGACGTCATCAGATGCCCTATGTACTTTACATGACATCCTAATGACGTCATCAGATGCCCTATGTACTTTACATGACATCCTGATGACGTCATCAGATGCCCTCTGTACTTTACATGACATCCTGATGACGTCATCAGATGCCCTATGTACTCTACATGACACCCTGATGACGTCATCAGATGCCCTATGTACTTTACATGACACCCTGATGACGTCATCACATGCCCTATGTACTTTACATGACATCCTGATGACGTCATCAGACTCCCTATGTACTTTACATGACATCCTGATGACGTCATCAGATGCCCTATGTACTTTAGATGACACCCTGATGACGTCATCACATGCCCTATGTACTTTACATGACATCCTGATGACGTCATCAGATGCCCTATGTACTTTAGATGACACCCTGATGAAGTCATCAGATCCCCTATGTACTTTACATGACATCCTTATGACGTCACCATATGCCCTATGTACTTTAGATGACACCCTGATGACGTCATCACATGCCCTATGTACTTTACATGACATCCTGATGACGTCATCAGATGCCCTATGTACTTTACATGACATCCTGATGACGTCATCATATGCCCTATGTACTTTGCATGACACCCTGATGACGTCATCACATGCCGTATGTACTTTACATGACGCCCTGATGACGTCATCAGGTGCCCTATGTACTTTACATGACACCCTGATGACGTCATCAGATGCCCTATGTACCTTACATGACATCCTGATGACGTCATCAGATGCCCTATGTACTTTACATGACATCCTTATGACGTCACCATATGCCCTATGTACTTTAGATGACACCCTGATGACGTCATCACATGCCCTATGTACTTCACATGACATCCTGATGACGTCATCAGATGCCCTATGTACTTCAGATGACACCCTGATGAAGTCATCAGATCCCCTATGTACTTTACATGACATCCTGATGACGTCATCAGATGCCCTATGTACTTTAGATGACACCCTGATGACGTCATCAGATGCCCTATGTACTTTACATGACATCCTGATGACGTCATCATATGCCCTATGTACTTTGCATGACACCCTGATGACGTCATCACATGCCGTATGTACTTTACATGACACCCTGATGACGTCATCAGGTGCCCTATGTACTTTACATGACATCCTGATGACGTCATCAGATGCCCTGTGTACTTTAGGTGACACCCTGATGACGTCATCAGATGCCCTATGTACTTTACATGACATCCTGATGACGTCATCAGATGCCCTATGTACTTTACATGACATCCTTATGACGTCACCATATGCCCTATGTACTTTACATGACATCCTGATGACGTCATCAGATGCCCTCTGTACTTTACATGACATCCTGATGACCTCATCAGATGCCCTATGTACTTTACATGACATCCTGATGACGTCATCAGATGCCCTATGTACTTTAAATGACATCCTGATGACGTCATCATATGCCCTATGTACTTTACATGACACCCTGATGACGTCATCAGATGCCCTATGTACTTTAAATGACATCCTGATGACGTCATCATATGCCCTATGTACTTTACATGACATCCCTGATGATCCATCAGACGCCCTGCATATGTTTTTTACATTACACCCTGATAGACGTCATCACATGCTATGTACTTTACATGACATCCTGATGACGTCATCAGATGCCGTATGTACTTTAAATGACACCCTGATGACGTCATCAGATGCCCTATGAACTTTACATGACATCCTGATGACGTCATCAGATGCCCTATGTACTTTACATGACATCCTGATGACGTCATCAGATGCCCTCTGTACTTTACATGACATCCTGATGACGTCATCAGATGCCCTATGTACTTTACATGACATCCTGATGACGTCATCAGATGCCCTATGTACTTTACATGACATCCTGATGACCTTGTCAGATGCCGTATGTACTTTACATGACATCCTGATGACGTCATCAGATGCCCTCTGTACTTTACATGACATCCTGATGACGTCATCAGATGCCCTATGTACTTTACATGACATCCTGATGACGTCATCAGAAGCCCTATGTACTTTACATGACATCCTGATGACGTCATCAGATGCCCTATGTTTTTAGATGACACCCTAATGACGTCATCAGATGCCCTATGTACTTTACATGACATCCTGATGACGTCATCAGATGCCCTATGTACTTTACATGGCATCTTATGACGTCATCAGATGCCCTATGTACTTTACATGACATCCTGATGACGTCATCAGATGCCCTATGTACTTTAGATGACACCCTGATGACGTCATCAGATGCCCTATGTACTTTACATGACATCCTGATGACGTCATCAGATGCCCTATGTACTTTAGATGACACCCTGATGACGTCATCAGATGCCGTATGTACTTTACATGACACCCTGATGACGTAATCAGGTGCCCTATGTACTTTACATGACATCCTGATGACGTCATCAGATGCCCTATGTACTTTACATGACATCCTGATGACGTCATCAGATGCCCTATGTACTTTACATGACATCCTGATGACGTCATCAGATGCCCTATGTACTTTACATGACATCCTGATGACGTCATCAGATGCCCTATGTACTTTACATGACATCCTGATGACGTCATCAGATGCCCTCTGTACTTTACATGACATCCTGATGACGTCATCAGATGCCCTATGTACTTTACTTGACACCCTGATGACGTCATCACATGCCCTATGTACTTTACATGACATCCTGATGACGTCATCAGACTCCCTATGTACTTTACATGACATCCTGATGACGTCATCAGATGCCCTATGTACTTTAGATGACACCCAGATGACGTCATCAGATGCTCTATGTACTTTACATGACACCCTGATGACGTCATCACATGCCCTATGTACTTAACATGACATCCTGATGACGTCATCAGACTCCCTATGTACTTTACATGACATCCTGATGACGTCTTCAGATGCCCTATGTACTTTAGATGACACCCTGATGACGTCATCAGATGCCCTATGTACTTTACATGACATCCTGATGACGTCATCAGATGCCCTATGTACTTTAGATGACACCCTGATGACGTCATCAGATGCCCTATGTACTTTACATGACATCCTGATGACGTCATCAGATGCCCTATGTACTTTACATGACATCCTGATGACGTCAACAGATGCCCTATGTACTTTACATGACATCCTGATGACGTCATCAGATGCCCTATGTACTTTACATGACATCCTGATGACGTCATCAGATGCCCTATGTACTTTACATGACATCCTGATGAAGTCATCAGATGCCCTGTGTACTTTACATGACATCCTGATGACGTCATCAGATGCCCTATGTACTTTACATGACACCCTGATGACGTCATCACATGCCCTATGTACTTTACATGACATCCTGATGACGTCATCAGACTCCCTATGTACTTTACATGACATCCTGATGACGTCATCAGATGCCCTATGTACTTTAGATGACACCCTGATGACGTCATCAGATGCCGTATGTACATTAGATGACACCCTGATGACGTCATCAGGTGCCCTATGTACTTTACATGACATCCTGATGACTGCCCTATGTACTTTACATGACACCCTGATGACGCCATCAGATGCCCTATGTACTCTACATGACATCCTGATGACGTCATCAGATGCCGTATGTACCTTACATGACATCCTGATGACGTCATCAGATGCCCTATGTACTTTACATGACATCCTGATGACTGCCCTATGTACTTTACATGACACCCTGATGACGCCATCAGATGCCCTATGTACTCTACATGACATCCTGATGACGTCATCTGATGCCCTATGTACTTTACATGACATCCTGATGACGTCATCAGATGCCCTATGTACTTTACATGACATCCTGATGACGTCATCAGATGCCCTATGTACTTTACATGACATCCTGATGACGTCATCAGATGCCCTATGTACTTTACATGACATCCTGATGACGTCATCAGATGCCCTATGTACTTTAGATGACACCCTGATGACGTCATCAGATGCCCTATGTACTTTAATGACACCCTGATGACGTCATCAGATGCCCTATGTACTTTACATGACATCCTGATGACGTCATCAGATGCCCTATGTACTTTACATGACATCCTGATGACGTCATCAGATGCCCTATGTACTTTAGATGACACCCTGATGACGTCATCAGATGCCCTATGTACTTTACATGACATCCTGATGACGTCATCAGATGCCCTATGTACTTTAGATGACACCCTGATGAAGTCATCAGATCCCCTATGTACTTTACATGACATCCTTATGACGTCACCATATGCCCTATGTACTTTAGATGACACCCTGATGACGTCATCACATGCCCTATGTACTTTACATGACATCCTGATGACGTCATCAGATGCCCTATGTACTTTACATGACATCCTAATGACGTCATCAGATGCCCTATGTACTTTACATGACATCCTGATGACGTCATCACATGCCCTATGTACTTAACATGACATCCTGATGACGTCATCAGACTCCCTATGTACTTTACATGACATCCTGATGACGTCATCAGATGCCCTATGTACTTTAGATGACACCCTGATGACGTCATCAGATGCCCTATGTACTTTACATGACATCCTGATGACCTTGTCAGATGCCGTATGTACTTTACATGACACCCTGATGACGTCATCAGATGCCCTATGTACTTTACATGACATCCTGATGACGTCATCGGATGCCCCATGTACTTTACATGACATCCTGATGACGTCATCAGATGCCCTATGTACTTTACATGACATCCTGATGACGTCATCAGATGCCCTATGTACTTTACATGACATCCTGATGACGTCATCAGATGCCCTATGTACTTTACATGACATCCTAATGACGTCATCAGATGCCCTATGTACTTTACATGACATCCTGATGACGTCATCAGATGCCCTATGTACTTTACATGACATCCTGATGACGTCATCAGATGCCCTATGTACTTTACATGACACCCTGATGACGTCATCAGATGCCCTATGTACTTTACATGACATCCTGATGACGTCATCACATGCCCTATGTACTTTACATGACATCCTGATGACGTCATCAGACTCCCTATGTACTTTACATGACATCCTGATGACGTCATCAGATGCCCTATGTACTTTAGATGACACCCTGATGACGTCATCACATGCCCTATGTACTTTACATGACATCCTGATGACGTCATCAGATGCCCTATGTACTTTAGATGACACCCTGATGAAGTCATCAGAACCCCTATGTACTTTACATGACATCCTGATGACGTCATCAGATGCCCTATGTACTTTAGATGACACCCTGATGACGTCATCAGATGCCCTATGTACTTTGCATGACACCCTGATGACGTCATCACATGCCGTATGTACTTTACATGACACCCTGATGACGTCATCAGGTGCCCTATGTACTTTACATGACATCCTGATGACGTCATCAGATGCCCTGTGTACTTTATATGACACCCTGATGACGTCATCAGATGCACTATGTACTTTACATGACATCCTGATGACGTCATCAGATGCCCTATGTACTTTACGTGACATCCTGATGACGTCATCATATGCCCTATGTACTTTAGATGACACCCTGATGACGTCATCAGATGCACTATGTACTTTACATGACATCCTGATGGCGTCATCAGATGCCCTATGTACTTTAGATGACACCCTGATGACGTCATCAGATGCCCTATGTACTTTACATGACATCCTGATGACGTCATCAGATGCCCTATGTACTTTAGATGACACCCTGATGACGTCATCAGATGCACTATGTACTTTACATGACATCCTGATGACGTCATCAGATGCCCTATGTACTTTACATGACATCCTGATGACGTCATCAGATGCCCTATGTACTTTAGATGACACCCTGATGACGTCATCAGGTGCACTATCTACTTTACATGACATGCTGATGACGTCATCAGATGGCCTATATAGCTTTAGGTGACATCCTGATGACGTCATCAGATGCCCTATGTACTTTACATGACATCCTGATGACGTCATCAGATGCCCTATGTACTTTACATGACATCCTGATGACGTCATCAGATGCCCTATGTACTTTACATGACATCCTGATGACGTCATCAGATGCCCTATGTACTTTACATGACATCCTGATGACGTCATCAGATGCCCTATGTACTTTACATGACATCCTGATGACGTCATCATATGCCCTATGTACTTTACATGACATCCTGATGACGTCATCAGATGCCCTATGTACTTTACATGACTCCTGATGACGTCATCAGATGCCCCATGTACTTTACATGACATCCTGATGACGTCATCAGATGCCCTATGTACTTTACATGACACCCTGATGACGTCATCAGATGCCCTATGTACTTTACATGACATCCTGATGACGTCATCAGATGCCCTATGTACTTTACATGACATCCTGATGACGTCATCAGATGCCCTATGTACTTTACATGACATCCTGATGACGTCATCAGATGCCCTATGTACTTTACATGACATCCTGATGACGTCATCAGATGCCCTCTGTACTTTACATGACATCCTGATGACGTCATCAGATGCCCTATGTACTTTACATGACATCCTGATGACGTCATCAGATGCCCTATGTACTTTACATGACATCCTGATGACGTCATCAGATGCCCTATGTACTTTACATGACACCCTGATGACGTCATCAGATGCCCTATGTACTTTACATGACATCCTGATGACGTCATCAGATGCCCTATGTACTTTAGATGACATCCTGATGACGTCATCAGATGCCCTATGTACTTTACATGACATCCTGATGACGTCATCAGATGCCCAATGTACTTTACATGACATCCTGATGACGTCATCAGATGCCCTATGTACTTTACATGACATCCTGATGACGTCATCAGATGCCCTATGTACTTTACATGACATCCTGATGACGTCATCAGATGCCCTATGTACTTTACATGACATCCTGATGACGTCATCAGATGCCCTATGTACTTTACATGACATCCTGATGACGTCATCAGATGCCCTATGGACTTTAAATGACACCTGATGACGTCATCAGACGCCCTATGTACTTTACATGACATCCTGATGACGTCATCAGATGCCCTATGTACTTTACATGACATCCTGATGACGTCATCAGATGCCCTATGTACTTTACATGACACCCTGATGACGTCATCAGATGCCCTATGTACTTTACATGACATCCTGATGACGTCATCAGATGCCCTATGTACTTTGCATGACACCCTGATGACGTCATCAGATGCCCTATGTACTTTACATGACATCCTGATGACGTCATCAGATGCCCTATGTACTTTACATGACATCCTGATGACGTCATCAGATGCCCTATGTACTTTAGATGACACCTGATGACGTCATCAGATGCCCTATGTACTTTACATGACATCCTGATGACGTCATCAGATGCCCTATGTACTTTACATGACATCCTGATGACGTCATCAGATGCCCTATGTACTTTACATGACATCCTGATGACGTCATCAGATGCCCTATGTACTTTACATGACATCCTGATGACGTCATCAGATGCCCTATGTACTTTACATGACATGCTGATGACGTCATCAGATGCCCTATGTACTTTACATGACATGCTGATGACGTCATCAGATGCCCTATGTACTTTAGATGACATCCTGATGACGTCATCAGATGCCCTATGTACTTTACGTGACATGCTGATGACGTCATCAGATGCCCTATGTACTTTACATGATATTCTGATGACGTCATCAGATGCCCTATGTACTTTACATGACATCCTGATGACGTCATCAGATGCCCTATGTACTTTACATGACATCCTGATGACGTCATCAGATGCCCTATGTACTTTACATGACATCCTGATGACGTCATCAGATGCCCTATGTACTTTACATGACATCCTCATGACGTCATCAGATGCCCTATGTACTTTACATGACATCCTGATGACGTCATCAGATGCCCTATGTACTTTACATGGCATCCTGATGACGTCATCAGATGCCCTATGTACTTTACATGACATCCTTATGACGTCACCATATGCCCTATGTACTTTACATGACATCCTGATGACGTCATCAGATGCCCTATGTACTTTACATGACATCCTGATGACGTCATCAGATGCCCTATGTTATTTTACATGACATCCTGATGACGTCATCAGATGCCCTATGTACTTTACATGACATCCTGATGACGTCATCAGATGCCCTATGTACTTTACATGACATCCTGATGACGTCATCAGATGCCCTATGTACTTTACATGACATCCTGATGACGTCATCAGATGCCCTATGTACTTTACATGACATCCTGATGACGTCATCACATGCCTTATGTACTTTACATGACATCCTGATGACGTCATCAGATGCCCTATGTACTTTACATGACATCCTGATGACGTCATCAGATGCCCTATGTACTTTACATGACACCCTGATGACGTCATCAGATGCCCTATGTACTTTAAATGACATCCTGATGACGTCATCATATGCCCTATGTACTTTACATGACACCCTGATGACGTCATCAGATGCCCTATGTACTTTAAATGACATCCTGATGACGTCATCAGATGCCCTATGTACTTTAAATGACATCCTGATGACGTCATCAGATGCCCTATGTACTTTACATGACACCCTGATGACGTCATCAAATGCCCTATGTACTTTACATGACATCCTGATGACGTCATCAGATGCCCTATGTACTTTACATGACATCCTGATGACGTCATCAGATGCCCTATGTACTTTACATGACATCCTGATGACGTCATCAGATGCCCTATGTACTTTACATGACATCCTGATGACGTCATCAGATGCCCTATGTACTTTACATGACATCCTGATGACGTCATCAGATGCCCTATGTACTTTACATGACATCCTGATGACGTCATCAGATGCCCTATGTACTTTACATGACATCCTGATGACGTCATCAGATGCCCTATGTACTTTACATGACATCCTGATGACGTCATCAGATGCCCTATGTACTTTACATGACATCCTGATGACGTCATCAGATGCCCTATGTACTTTACATGACATCCTGATGACGTCATCAGATGCCCTATGTACTTTACATGACATCCTGATGACGTCATCAGATGCCCTATGTACTTTTCATGACATCCTGATGACGTCATCAGATGCCCTATGTACTTTACATGACATCCTGATGACGTCATCAGATGCCCTATGTACTTTACATGACATCCTGATGACGTCATCAGATGCCCTATGTACTTTACATGACATCCTGATGACGTCATTAGATGCCCTATGTACTTTACATGACATCCTGATGACGTCATCAGATGCCCTATGTACTTTAGATGACACCCTGATGACGTCATCAGATGCCCTATGTACTTTACATGACATCCTGATGACGTCATCATATGCCCTATGTACTTTGCATGACACCCTGATGACGTCATCAGATGCCCTATGTACTTTACATGACATCCTGATGACGTCATCAGATGCCCTATGTACTTTACATGACATCCTGATGACGTCATCAGATGCCCTATGTACTTTACATGACATCCTGATGACGTCATCAGATGCCCTATGTACTTTACATGACATCCTGATGACGTCATCAGATGCCCTATGTACTTTACATGACATCCTGATGACGTCATCAGATGCCCTATGTACTTTGCATGACACCCTGATGACGTCATCAGATGCCCTATGTACTTTACATGACATCCTGATGACGTCATCAGATGCCCTATGTACTTTACATGACATCCTGATGACGTCATCATATGCCCTATGTACTTTACATGACATCCTGATGACGTCATCAGATGCCCTATGTACTTTACATGACATCCTGATGACGTCATCATATGCCCTATGTACTTTACATGACATCCTGATGACGTCATCAGATGCCCTATGTACTTTACATGACATCCTGATGACGTCATCAGATGCCCTATGTACTTTAGATGACACCCTGATGACGTCATCAGATGCCCTATGTACTTTACATGACATCCTGATGACGTCATCATATGCCCTATGTACTTTACATGACATCCTGATGACGTCATCAGATGCCCTATGTACTTTAAATGACATCCTGATGACGTCATCAGATGCCCTATGTACTTTAAATGACATCCTGATGACGTCATCAGATGCCCTGTGTACTTTACATGACACCCTGATGACGTCATCAAATGCCCTATGTACTTTAAATGACATCCTGATGACGTCATCATATGCCCTATGTACTTTGCATGACACCCTGATGACGTCATCAGATGCCCTATGTACTTTACATGACATCCTGATGGCGTCATCAGATGTCCTATGTACTTTGCATGACATCCTGATGACGTCATCAGATGCCCTATGTACTTTACATGACACCCTGATGACGTCATCAGATGCCCTATGTACTTTACATGACATCCTGATGACGTCATCAGATGCCCTATGTACTTTACATGACATCCTGATGACGTCATCAGATGCCCTATGTACTTTACATGACATCCTGATGACGTCATCAGATGCCCTATGTACTTTACATGACACCCTGATGACGTCATCAGATGCCCTATGTACTTTAAATGACATCCTGATGACGTCATCATATGCCCTATGTACTTTGCATGACACCCTGATGACGTCATCAGATGCCCTATGTACTTTACATGACACACTGATGACGTCATCAGATGCCCTATGTACTTTACATGACACCCTGATGACGTCATCAGATGCCCTATGTACTTTACATGACATTCTGATGACGTCATCAGATGCCCTATGTACTTTACATGACATCCTGATGACGTCATCAGATGCCCTATGTACTTTGCATGACATCCTGATGACGTCATCAGATGCCCTATGTACTTTACATGACATCCTGATGACGTCATCAGATGCCCTATGTACTTTACATGACATCCTGATGACGTCATCAGATGCCCTATGTACTTTACATGACATCCTGATGACGTCATCAGATGCCCTATGTACTTTACATGACATCCTGATGACGTCATCAGATGCCCTATGTACTTTACATGACATCCTGATGACGTCATCATATGCCCTATGTACTTTGCATGACACCCTGATGACGTCATCACATGCCCTATGTACTTTACATGACATCCTGATGACGTCATCAGATGCCCTATGTACTTTAGATGACACTCTGATGACGTCATCAGATGCCCTATGTACTTTACATGACATCCTGATGACGTCATCAGATGCCCTATGTACTTTACATGACATCCTGATGAAGTCATCAGATGCCCTATGTACTTTACATGACATCCTGATGACGTCATCAGATGCCCTATGTACTTTACATGACATCCTGATGACGTCATCAGATGCCCTATGTACTTTACATGACACCCTGATGACGTCATCAGATGCCCTATGTACTTTACATGACATCCTGATGACGTCATCAGATGCCCTATGTACTTTACATGACACCTGATGACGTCAACAGATGCCCTATGTACTTTCCATGACATCCTGATGACGTCATCATATGCCCTATGTACTTTGCATGACACCCTGATGACGTCATCAGATGCCCTATGTACTTTACATGACATCCTGATGACGTCATCAGATGCCCTATGTACTTTACATGACACCCTGATGACGTCATCAGATGCCCTATGTACTTTACATGACATCCTGATGAGGTCATCATTTTCCCTATGTACTTTGCATGACATCCTGATGACGTCATCAGATGCCCTATGTACTTTACATGACATCCTGATGACGTCATCAGATGCCCTATGTACTTTACATGACATCCTGATGACGTCATCAGATGCCCTATGTACTTTACATGACATCCTGATGACGTCATCAAATGCCCTATGTACTTTACATGACATCCTGATGACGTCATCAGATGCCCTATGTACTTTACATGACATCCTGATGACGTCATCAGATGCCCTATGTACTTTACATGACATCCTGATGACGTCATCAGATGCCCTATGTACTTTACATGACATCCTGATGACGTCATCAGATGCCCTATGTACTTTACATGACATCCTGATGACGTCATCAGATGCCCTATGTACTTTACATGACACCCTGATGACGTCATCAGATGCCCTATGTACTTTACATGACATCCTGATGACGTCATCAGATGCCCTATGTACTTTACATGACATCCTGATGACGTCATCAGATGCCCTATGTACTTTACATGACATCCTGATGACGTAATCAGATGCCCTATGTACTTTACATGACATCCTGATGACGTCATCAGATGCCCTATGTACTTTGCATGACACCCTGATGACGTCATCAGATGCCCTATGTACTTTACATGACATCCTGATGACGTCATCAGATGCCCTATGTACTTTGCATGACACCCTGATGACGTCATCAGATGCCCTATGTACTTTACATGACATCCTGATGACGTCATCATATGCCCTATGTACTTTGCATGACACCCTGATGACGTCATCAGATGCCCTATGTACTTTACATGACATTCTGATGACGTCATCAGATCCCCTATGTACTTTACATGACATCCTGATGACGTCATCATATGCCCTATGTACTTTGCATGACACCCTGATGACGTCATCAGATGCCCTATGTACTTTACATGACATCCTGATGACGTCATCAGATGCCCTATGTACTTTACATGACATCCTGATGACGTCATCAGATGCCCTATGTACTTTACATGACACCCTGATGACGTCATCAGATGCCCTATGTACTTTACATGACATCCTGATGACGTCATCAGATGCCCTATGTACTTTACATGACATCCTGATGACGTCATCATATGCCCTATGTACTTTGCATGACACCCTGATGACGTCATCAGATGCCCTATGTACTTTACATGACATCCTGATGACGTCATCATATGCCCTATGTACTTTGCATGACACCCTGATGACGTCATCACATGCCCTATGTACTTTACATGACATCCTGATGACGTCATCAGATGCCCTATGTACTTTGCATGACACCCTGATGACGTCATCAGATGCCCTATGTACTTTACATGACATCCTGATGACGTCATCATATGCCCTATGTACTTTGCATGACACCCTGATGACGTCATCAGATGCCCTATGTACTTTACATGACATCCTGATGACGTCATCATATGCCCTATGTACTTTGCATGACACCCTGATGACGTCATCACATGCCCTATGTACTTTACATGACATCCTGATGACGTCATCAGATGCCCTATGTACTTTAGATGACACCCTGATGAAGTCATCAGATCCCCTATGTACTTTACATGACATCCTGATGACGTCATCATATGCCCTATGTACTTTGCATGACACCCTGATGACGTCATCAGATGCCCTATGTACTTTACATGACACCCTGATGACGTCATCAGATGCCCTATGTACTTTACATGACATCCTGATGACGTCATCAGATGCCCTATGTACTTTACATGACATCCTGATGACGTCATCAGATGCCCTATGTACTTTACATGACATCCTGATGACGTCATCAGATGCCCTATGTACTTTACATGACATCCTGATGACGTCATCAGATGCCCTATGTACTTTACTTGACATCCTGATGACGTCATCATATGCCCTATGTACTTTACATGACATCCTGATGACGTCATCAGATGCCCTATGTACTTTACATGACATCCTGATGACGTCATCAGATGCCCTATGTACTTTGCATGACACCCTGATGACGTCATCAGATGCCCTATGTACTTTACATGACATCCTGATGACGTCATCAGATGCCCTATGTACTTTACATGACATCCTGATGACGTCATCAGATGCCCTATGTACTTTACATGACATCCTGATGACGTCATCAGATGCCCTATGTACTTTACATGACATCCTGATGACGTCATCAGATGCCCTATGTACTTTACATGACATCCTGATGACGTCATCAGATGCCCTATGTACTTTGCATGACATCCTGATGACGTCATCAGATGCCCTATGTACTTTACATGACATCCTGATGACGTCATCAGATGCCCTATGTACTTTACATGACATCCTGATGACGTCATCAGATGCCCTATGTACTTTACATGACATCCTGATGACGTCATCAGATGCCCTATGTACTTTACATGACATCCTGATGACGTCATCAGATGCCCTATGTACTTTACATGACATCCTGATGACGTCATCAGATGCCCTATGTACTTTACATGACATCCTGATGACGTCATCAGATGCCCTATGTACTTTACATGACATCCTGATGACGTCATCAGATGCCCTATGTACTTTACATGACATCCTGATGACGTCATCAGATGCCCTATGTACTTTACATGACATCCTGATGACGTCATCAGATGCCCTATGTACTTTACATGACACCCTGATGACGTCATCAGATGCCCTATGTACTTTACATGACATCCTGATGACGTCATCAGATGCCCTATGTACTTTACATGACACCCTGATGACGTCATCAGATGCCCTATGTACTTTACATGACATCCTGATGACGTCATCAGATGCCCTATGTACTTTGCATGACATCCTGATGACGTCATCAGATGCCCTATGTACTTTACATGACATCCTGATGACGTCATCAGATGCCCTATGTACTTTACATGACATCCTGATGACGTCATCAGATGCCCTATGTACTTTACATGACATCCTGATGACGTCATCAGATGCCCTATGTCTTTTAAATGACATCCTGATGACGCCATCAGATGCCCTATGTATGTACTTTACATGACACCCTGATGACGTCATCAGATGCCCTATGTACTTTACGCTGACACCCTGATGACGTCATCAGATGCCCTATGTACTTTACATGACATCCTGATGACGTCATCAGATGCCCTATGTACTTTACATGACATCCTGATGACGTCATCAGATGCCCTATGTACTTTGCATGACACCCTGATGACGTCATCAGATGCCCTATGTACTTTACATGACATCCTGATGACGTCATCATATGCCCTATGTACTTTACATGACACCCTGATGACGTCATCAGATGCCCTATGTACTTTACATGACATCCTGATGACGTCATCATATGCCCTATGTACTTTGCATGACACCCTGATGACGTCATCAGATGCCCTATGTACTTTACATGACATCCTGATGACGTCATCATATGCCCTATGTACTTTGCATGACATCCTGATGACGTCATCACATGCCCTATGTACTTTACATGACATCCTGATGACGTCATCAGATGCCCTATGTACTTTACATGACATCCTGATGACGTCATCAGATGCCCTATGTACTTTACATGACATCCTGATGACGTCATCATATGCCCTATGTACTTTGCATGACACCCTGATGACGTCATCAGATGCCCTATGTACTTTACATGACATCCTGATGACGTCATCAGATGCCCTATGTACTTTACATGACATCCTGATGACGTCATCAGATGCCCTATGTACTTTAGATGACACCCTGATGACGTCATCAGATGCCCTATGTACTTTACATGACATCCTGATGACGTCATCAGATGCCCTATGTACTTTACATGACATCCTGATGACGTCATCAGATGCCCTATGTACTTTACATGACATCCTGATGACGTCATCAGATGCCCTATGTACTTTACATGACATCCTGATGACGTCATCAGATGCCCTATGTACTTTACATGACATCCTGATGACGTCATCACATGCCCTATGTACTTTACATGACATCCTGATGACGTCATCAGATGCCCTATGTACTTTACATGACATCCTGATGACGTCATCAGATGCCCTATGTACTTTACATGACACCCTGATGACGTCATCAGATGCCCTATGTACTTTACATGACATCCTGATGACGTCATCAGATGCCCTATGTACTTTAGATGACACCCTGATGACGTCATCAGATGCCCTATGTACTTTACATGACATCCTGATGACGTCATCAGATGCCCTATGTACTTTACATGACACCCTGATGACGTCATCAGATGCCCTATGTACTTTACATGACATCCTGATGACGTCATCAGATGCCCTATGTACTTTGCATGACACCCTGATGACGTCATCAGATGCCCTATGTACTTTACATGACATCCTGATGACGTCATCAGATGCCCTATGTACTTTAGATGACACCCTGATGACGTCATCACATGCCCTATGTACTTTACATGACATCCTGATGACGTCATCATATGCCCTATGTACTTTGCATGACACCCTGATGACGTCATCAGATGCCCTATGTACTTTACATGACATCCTGATGACGTCATCATATGCCCTATGTACTTTGCATGACACCCTGATGACGTCATCAGATGCCCTATGTACTTTACATGACATCCTGATGACGTCATCATATGCCCTATGTACTTTAGATGACACCCTGATGACGTCATCAGATGCCCTATGTACTTTACATGACATCCTGATGACGTCATCAGATGCCCTATGTACTTTACATGACACCCTGATGACGTCATCAGATGCCCTATGTACTTTAAATGACATCCTGATGACGTCATCATATGCCCTATGTACTTTACATGACACCCTGATGACGTCATCAGATGCCCTATGTACTTTAAATGACATCCTGATGACGTCATCATATGCCCTATGTACTTTGCATGACACCCTGATGACGTCATCAGATGCCCTATGTACTTTACATGACATCCTGATGACGTCATCATATGCCCTATGTACTTTGCATGACACCCTGATGACGTCATCAGATGCCCTATGTACTTTACATGACATCCTGATGACGTCATCATATGCCCTATGTACTTTGCATGACATCCTGATGACGTCATCATATGCCCTATGTACTTTGCATGACATCCTGATGACGTCATCAGATGCCCTATGTACTTTAGATGACATCCTGATGACGTCATCAGATGCCCTATGTACTTTACATGACATCCTGATGACGTCAGCAGATGCCCTATTACTTTACAACTTTGCATGACACCTGATGACGTCATCAGATGCCCTATGTACTTTACATGACATCCTGATGACGTCATCAGATGCCCTATGTACTTTGCATGACACCCTGATGACGTCATCAGATGCCCTATGTACTTTACATGACATCCTGATGACGTCATCAGATGCCCTATGTACTTTACATGACACCCTGATGACGTCATCAGATGCCCTATGTACTTTACATGACACCCTGATGACGTCATCAGATGCCCTATGTACTTTACATGACATCCTGATGACGTCATCAGATGCCCTATGTACTTTACATGACATCCTGATGACGTCATCAGATGCCCTATGTACTTTACATGACATCCTGATGACGTCATCAGATGCCCTATGTACTTTGCATGACACACTGATGACGTCATCAGATACCCTATGTACTTTACATGACATCCTGATGACGTCATCAGATGCCCTATGTACTTTGCATGACACCCTGATGACGTCATCAGATGCCCTATGTACTTTACATGACATCCTGATGACGTCATCATATGCCCTATGTACTTTGCATGACACCCTGATGACGTCATCACATGCCCTATGTACTTTACATGACATCCTGATGACGTCATCAGATGCCCTATGTACTTTAGATGACACCCTGATGAAGTCATCAGATCCCCTATGTACTTTACATGACATCCTGATGACGTCATCATATGCCCTATGTACTTTGCATGACACCCTGATGACGTCATCAGATGCCCTATGTACTTTACATGACATCCTGATGACGTCATCAGATGCCCTATGTACTTTACATGACACCTG
>JAPDOI010002035.1:0-101301 GCA_029168955.1 Aplectana chamaeleonis
CAGGAGAAAAGGTTCGGTTCGAGATTTTAGTGCAAACTGTGAAAAAATCCATTATTTGTATGCAATTGATTACTTCATCTCGTGAAAGCTGTCCTTTGCTGATTATAATTCTTGAGTCGTGAAATTTCGAAATTGGTAAACACGTTGGCCACCTAGAATTCGTATTGGTCATATATTATAAAAAAGGAGCTTGCTTTGAAATCAGGTTACAGAAAAATTTTATGTTCAGTCCTAGATTTTTTGTGTTATGAAAATGGATATCATGAGTTTCCAAATGTGAATATGGCTTTATTGCTTTGGTTTAGTTCACTCTTGGGCAGTATAACCGACGCATTGCACCGAAGGAGGAAGTGACTCTCGACTACGCTTTCTTCGCTCACGAAAGCTTTGCTGGCCGTCCACTGGGTCTCGTCGTCAACCTTCACTATGAGGATTCGGTGGGTGTATGGTGGAATACTGTACCTCGTTTTCTGTTCTGTTTCTGATCCTCACAAAGAGTCAGAGAAGTTTCTCTTCATTTTGCTATCAGTTGTTAAATAATGTCAATCATCGCGACAGTTTGCTAATTTAGGAAGGGCACTACATCACAAATGTGTTCAACGAGACTGTCACCATTCTTGAGGACGACTCCGGATTCAATTCCGAAACTGGTTTCATGTACCTCGTCTTCGCCATCATCATTGTGCTCCTACTTCTTGTTGGGCAACATTTCCTGGGAAAGGTATGCATGTCCATCGTTATCTATGCATAGGAAGCAGGGTCAAGTATGGCGCTGTGTAATTCTCCGAAATCGGAGCGACCCCCCTCCCAGACATCAATTTTTTTTCCAAAAATCCTAAATAGTTTCGATCCCCGCGAAGTGTATTTTTTGGAACCTTTTTTGAAAAAAAAAACGTTGAGATTTTTTGGTAGTGGAAAGTGATTTCTATATTTCCTACTTCCAGGAATTTTCATTTTTTGTCCTAAATTTTTGCGACCCCCGTCACCTTCAATTCCGGGCCAAAAAAATGCGACCCCTTACGTTGAAAAATTTCTCAACTTCGCTTGACCCTGATAGGAAGCCCGTTCCGCCGATGTTTTGAACTCCTTGCTAGTGTCGTGTTCTACATATAGATGTGCGAGAAGGGAAACGCTGTCTCTACTTACGTGGGGTAGTAAGCTATTAACGGCTGTATCCAGAACGTTTCCCTACTATCCTTTTAACTTTCAGGAAAAAAAGTCTCGAATCTTCGCTCAACTCGTCCCCAAAAGTGTCCCTAAATTTTACTAAAAGTTCTCCTGGCATTGCAATAAATTGCGCTCTGCCCGCCGTATATTAGGTGTCTTTGTATTTGACAGATTTACGTTCGTCCTCCGCCTATCTTTTTGCCGGTGAATCTATTTCAGTAATCCGAGCTTCTCGAATGACTCATGTAATGCCGAAAAGACGCGCTCTTAGGATGCATTACAATGCTGAACTCAGGTCCGCCGGTTAGCGTAGCGACAGTGAGCGATGCTTCGTGGGAAAAGTCGGAAATGAAGACACAAAGTCAATCCTTTCGTTTTTATTGCTCTTTTCGAGAGATCAAACCTTCATTCATCAGGAACGTCCATGTAGGTCAGGGTTATCGTTCTACTGAGAAATAAAGTGACTGAGTAATAGAGGTGATGCCCGCAATTGGTTCTATAATGCGAAAATAATCAGACCCCAGGCAGATTCATCGATATGATATATACCTTACTGGCGAGCGAATGAAGTCTAATTTATGGAAGGTACAAAAGTCGATACTGCCTACCAGATGAGAAGGGCAACAGTTCTGAATGACTTTAGAACTCTGCGGGATGTTTTTCTAAATATTATTAATGCGAAAAACGGGGAAAAACAGAAAAGGGAGACACAGGTCAGAGATCGAACTAGTGTTTTATTTCCAACTCTAGCTAGCACTGTCACTGCGCTAGCCGTCCGTTGAATTCACCATCGAAACCATGCGCGGATGTAAATCAATTGGATGGTGAATTACTACGGTACCTTACTCTCTCCCCCCCCTTTTTTTTAGATTTTGAAGTTTTTTTATTTTCGACCGCCTTCATCCGTTGTCTCCTTTTTTTCCGCGCCACGAAATGCGAGATGATAGTGTATACGCCGGTTTTACTGTGTCTACAAGTGATTTAGCGTTGTTAAACGTTATATTAGAGCCTTTAATGTTTTTTTTTTGAATAATGAAATCGTAAAATGTCCATTCACTAACACATTCACATCCACATCAACACTATTCTACTGCATTCAGGACTAATTCACATTTACCGTGCTTCTGTGTGGAACTGACTAATCCTACCTCATTTTACCTTACCAAGTCATTTGGAAAAAATCCTATTTTTCTCCAAAAATTTTACGACCCCCCCAAATTTTCAATTTCTTTCCAAAAATTTCCGAAATTTTTACGACCATCCCGTTGTGGCGCGCCACAACCCTGCTCAACTCTGCTCTGGGGAACGGGCTTCCTATCAGGGTCAAGCGATGAATTGAATTCAGCATCGGAACCCTGGGCCGATGTATACGATGTGAATCAATTGGATCTCTCCTTTCAATGTCTCGATTCTATGGTGACAAATTAATGTGTCGTCTGAGATGAAATGATGAGAATAAGAGATTTTGTCAATGTGGGTTCACGAAAGACTAGACGACTTTTGCTCAATATGTAAGGCACACTCCTTTGGAGTCTCGAATGTAATACCTCAGTATGGGCTCGTTAAAATAGAGATCAGAGCGATTTACTGCAAAAATTGAAACAACTCTTTCTTCTAGTCGTTCTGTTATCGTTGCAGTTCTCCAGGGAAGAAAACTGCAAAATATTTTGGAATGGATTCGTAAAGGAATGCTAATGAGAATTTTCGGCAAAAATTACCCGAAGGTCTAGTGCCTTGAAGCAATTACCCGTCCTTGTCTCAAAACAGGCAGAGCTCAGTTCATAACTTCTTATTGACTGTTTTTTTTTGTTCCTCACTGTTTTGGGAATTCGAATTTCACCGACAGTTTTTCAGTTTACGCGCAAAGCTGGCATGCAGAAGAAGCGTCAACCAGTTGTGGAACAAGGGACGAGCAATTCAGCAGTTGATTTTGAGTGGATCCCAAGGGAAATCCTGAAGCAAAATGAGAAGAAGTCACCGAAGCCCGGTTCTCCACGGAACAATGCCAAAGCGAAGAAGACAAACTAGGAGTATTTATTCAATCTAGCGGACACTGTACCTGTTGATCAAGTAGGCTGTGCGCTGCCTTTCTGTTATGAGCAGGACGGGTGGGTGTATGGGTGCATCGCATCCCGCCTCTCTGTTTTTGTACATTTAACGGTAAATAATATTTATGTGATTGTGTTGAAGATAGTTCTATTAGCATGGTAATCAACGTTAATTTATTGTTGTTCGTTAAATTTTGTCTCTTTTGATCATCTTTATGTATTATGGAAGTGCTCAGCGAATGAAGAGTTCGGAATGATTCTACATTCGTTCCTTACGATAAAATTCTGTGGTATTCGCTCGAATTGCCTGCATAATCGACGTAGAATTGTTCGTTGGTTTGGTGCACATTGTCGAGGACATGAGCACGGATACACGCTTTGCGCGAGGATATGTGAACTCTGCTCCTCAGGCAGACTTATGAAGATGCAGAGTATCCTCTGTTTCCGAGTGTGATTTATTTCCGTTCGTCGTGTGCGTCTGCGTGCGTACGCTGCGTCTCCCCCCACAATTTCTCGCTGTCTCTACCCTCGCTCGGCACAAGCGCGCAAGGGAACAGAGTAAATCTGGCCTGGAACCAGAGGATATGGGAGGTCGCGCCGAATTGACGAACAATGCTGCGTCGATTATACCTTACGAAAAGAGAAGTAGGGATGAGGGCGATTTTTCGTCTGCTCATGGGGAAAGGGGGTGGCCGAGAGCGTCTTGAAGTATTGTTCACTTGCCGCCCAGTGAGTGAAGGTCATGTTTTTTTTAGGTAAGTTCGGAACCTGGGCATGAGCCGCTCGTGGGCGGAAGTAGTGACAAACATTTTGAGCAGACTGGTCTGACTTCGGTTTCTATTTTTACTACCTTGCGATCGAGGGTGCAGCACCGCAAGACTTTTTAGAGAATCGATCACAAGCAACCTTTCCTTCAAAAATGAAGCGAGTTCAAAAGATTTGGCGGTCAATGCTTTTCTATAGTTAAAGTGCCTTTATTCGGTAGTGCACAGATTCCCGTTTTCATCCGCCCTCACTGCTACCGTAATTGCATCGCAGCGGCGCGGTCTGTGGTGGCCCTCAGACCGCCGTCAGAGGTGGTCGCTGAACTGACAAGGGAACCACAATAAGTCAGTAACCATTCCAAATGAAATGTACTTTTCGAAATCCCCCTCTCCCCCCCCCCCCCCGAATATGCCCATCGCAGCTGCCTAGACCACCTCTGAAAAAAGTTATGAGCATTTTTAAAGCTTCGCGGCAAGGTAAGGGTACCTATGTACCTCCCATGGAATTTTTAGGGTGTTTTTAAATTTCCCCTCTGATTTTGCTAAAAACGTGTATGTAGGGGTAATCTGGGGGTGCTGAACACGAATCTGGGGTTTGCTTGCCCAAATTTTAAGGTTTACTGCAGGTTACGGTAGGTAAAATGCCATTTAGGAGGCTAAACCTACCTCAATATTCCGATAATCGACAAATGGACATCAAATTCGTATTCAGCACCCCAAATAACCCCCACATAGAAACTGAGACAAATCTGAGACTTTGACCAAACCACCGTAATCTACCGTAGACCAAACCACCGTATACCCACCGTAATCTACCGTAAGCTGCCAAAAATCGATAAACCGACATCAGATACGTGTCCAGCACTTCAAATAACTCCCAGAGAAATAATTTAAGCATAATCTATAGTAGCACTCCGGAAATCGTCAAAAGTCGCGATTTGCCATCAAATTCTCCCTCGATGGGAATCTGTGAAGAATACAGTCGAAAACTTTGGAAAATCGATAAATGAACCTCAGATTCGTGATCAGCACCCCGATTAACTCTCCAGTGCGATTTTTAAGTCAAGTCTGGGATATTTTCCTAAAACGCTTCGAGAGCCGTCTAATTGGCATAAATAGACGCCCATCTGTTAGTCTGCGCAAAGTTTGGAAAATGTTGCTTCAACCTAACTTTGCTTAGCGGTGTAGTTTTGGGCGCTGAACACGATTATGAGGTCAGTTTCCAGATTTTCGTAAAAATAATGCGCTTTGTGGAGGGTACAAGAGGTACGAAAATCAGAGAAAAAATGCATATAACTTTTGTCAGAGTGGGTCTAGACATCTGCGATGGGCATATTCGGACTTTTCGTCCGAAAATGGTTCTAGAAAAGAACCTTTCTTTTGGAATGGTCTCTATGACTTATTGTGGTTCCCTTGTGAGTCCCACCCAGTTGATACGCACCGAAATAGTGACTGATTGGTGCAGAAAACTCAACCTCCTGAGTCCAACTGCGACCGTCTCCTTCCTTCCGCAATCCACATGGTAGATACGCCCAGGCCTTGCGTTCTTCCCACAATAGCATAGCGTCCGGGCCTGGATCCCTTCATGGCGCCTTACATATTTTTATGTATTATTATTTCGAAAGTTTGAAAAGCTGTTAGAAAAAGCTGTGCGCAAATTTTCACACAGTCCAATTACCTCAAAGTCTGGTCCCTTCGTGGTCCGAAATTCTTTGGCTGAAGGGATGCCACCCGTTGGATAGTGATGGCGAAAACCCTGCGATCTGCCAACGTGGCTTGCCAACGTTCACCACTTTACCTCGCCCGAATCCTTGTAACCAGTCGGGTTGGGAAATGAAATTGTGACAATTTGTGGGGGATTTTATGAGGAATTCAGCTTCTTTTTTTTGTAATTGAAGTTTTGATTTTTAATTGGGGGTCGTACGTCTTAGAATGGATTTTTGAGCTGAAGTACGGCGAATTTCCGCCTACAAGGAGATTAAAAACAGTTGAATGAACTAGAAACTGGTTCTTTCGAGGCTGTGAACAGTTGCAAATCTTTCTTTATTTGGCAGAAACCACTTTTCTACATATCCTACTACGTTCTTGTCTTTTTTCCAATGAATTATATATTTTCCTCCACGGAAATTTTACGGTCCCCCCTCCAACAATTCGCTTTTCCACGAAAATTTTCACGACCCCCCTCAACACCCTTTGGCAAGCTATCCACACCTGCTGGACCCTGGATACGGGTGTTCGCGCTCACACGAGCAGGCCAATGCACCCGAGGTTGGTTTTTCTGCCCTGGACTCAGGCGGTTTCAGATTTGCGCAATGCTTGGCTCCACCGAAAATTCATGAAACGTCTCTTTTTTATCAAAGGATTATTCTTTTTGAAAATTTATGTTCTTTTTTAGTTTGATGCACCATTTACCCACTACCCAATACGATGGCACGTTAACTATCATCGAAATAATTGCAGAAGACGAAAAAAAACTTGAAAAAAAACTCACCGCTCCTGAAAATGATCGCCGCTCATAAGGACGATTGAACGGTGATCATGCGAAAGTTATTGGCTATACCCTGTCCCAAACGAGATGGCAAGCGACGAGCCCAAAGAAGCCGCGCACCCTCTGCGCCTGTGACATTTTCGGACGTCGCGTGCTCAAATACGTAGCATGTCCTACCGTAATCCAAAAACAGAACACTTCGTGACCTCTGAGCTGTTATCCATATCCTGAAACACTGTCGCTGCCACGTAAAGAAGAATATCTGTATCAAGAGTGAGTATCACGAGCATTTTGAGCGAAAACAACGATCAAGTATGTGAAAAAGAGAAGCGAGAAAGTGAAAAACTCGTCGAGTCCTGTTTTTGGATTACTGTAGGACATGCTACGTACCTATTTGCGTACGAGACGTCCGAAAATGTCAGAGACGCAGAGGGTGCGCTCCTCTTTGGATTCTTCGCTTGCCATCTCGTTTGGGACAGGGTATATCACATGGGGTGGGAGAGAACGGATGAGAGAGGGCCGCCGAGACCGCGCTGCCGTGGTGCTCTACGATAGCAGCTGGTGTGGGTGACAAGGGGAACCTGTGCACATCTGAACAAAGGCACTTCAAAACCTGGGCTGTGAGACTGCAATTCAAGAATTAGGAAAAGCCTCTGTTCTTCGAGCGACATTCTAAACAAATAAAGCAGGCTCTACATTGGGACACGATCTTATATCTAGGAACAGTACACAATGAGAATAAGTTTTTAAATTTCATGCTTTACCCAAAGAGTATCGTATTCTGATCACAACAGTATCTCTAGAATTGTTCAGAGCTCTGTTCGAACCAAACTATAACACCTTGAAAATTGCCTCAATTCTGGCTCGCTCGGGGAAATACAGACCCAAGACAACTCAGCCACCGAATTTTCGCTTTCTCTAGGGAACTTCGCATGGCTTTCCTAGAAGTACAGACTAAGCTCAACTTCCCCTTTTCGAAACAAAATTTATTTGAATTCAGAAAAACTGACAATATATTCATAGAAGCAAGATGAAAACAAGATATTCATAGAAGTGATCGGGTGTGGGACCAAAATATTACCCTTCTCCCGCCATTAACTGATCAGTGAACCTCCGGGAGTTCTTGACTCGAGGAAATCAAGGAAAAACTTTCGACACTACAGTTATGGTAGACATACACAAAATTAGGTTTTGAGGGTGCAGTTTTCAAGTATCGAATAATCATTTTGTGGTATTATTTCACATTAAGACTATTCCCACAGATTATGACCATTCCAAACCCGCAGCAGTTATTTACTGTTTGAAGATCTTCTGAACCGTTACATAAACTTGTGAGAAATTGATCTCTATCAGAGTTTTTTCTGAAGGCCGAAAATTGAACAGGTTGGAGTTATATTCTGGAAATTCACCCATATAAAATTATTCGCCCAAAAACAACTTAGAATATGCGCTTGAAAAGCTTCGACAAAGTACAACTGGTACCTAGTTTTCGCTCTTTTTCGATAACGTCAAAGAGAGAAACCTAATAGTTGTTTTGTTTAACTGGACCACGAGGTTGGTAGATGCTTTATTGGCTTACGCACGTTTCGGCGGGATCGCCGTCTTCAGAGCCTGAAAGGAACAAATCAGAAATGTGCTTATTCGGCCAAATGTCGACTAAACCTTACTAAAATTCGAGAGAAGTTCTTTCAAAACGTGGTCAATAACAGAGAAACTAGGAAGTTACCGCACCTTGCCACGAAACTCACTAGAGGACCAGCAGCATAGAACGGTTGGCGGATGGCGGAGCACAGATCGAAACCGCTACCTCTCGACGTTAGAATGCGAGTCTGGTGTGGTAGTAATTCCTTCGAAACTGCGAGTTTCGAAAAGATCGAAACATGCAGGTATTCTGCGAGTTTCGACCTCAAAAGAAGAGCCAATTTTGAGGCGATATGGCAATAAACAGACTTCAATCCGTATCCATAGGGTACCCCCACCTCAAAATGACCTATATTCCAAATCTGGTGCAAAATGGTCAACCGCTCCCTATTCTGTACTCCGTTCTATGGAGCTTATTGCGGGTTTGCCTCTTGGTTTCGGGCACCCTCCCGAGATCGCTGAAACTGGCAGCAGGCTCTGTCTCTAGGCGAGGTGGGCAGCGAAAGGCGAAACAGCGCAGCGGTGGAGGAGACGCGAGAGACTCCCAGTTTCAGGGAGAAAAAGTGTTGCGGAGGACTTTTCGTCCATCATGCGAGGTGGGTGCTGTTTTGCACAGGCTGTCAGCAAGCGCGCAGACAGTGGCTGACCTAAAATTATTGACAGCCGACCTCCAGAATGCACCTCGGATACCTCGGCAAAAATCAGTAGATCGCGCGTTTTTAACGCGGAAAAGCCGGGATTTGGTCACGTTAGCGGGGAAAAACTTGATTGTAGACTATTTTAACACTAATCTAGCTTTGATAAGTTATGAAGTCGAAGTGATATGAGCATATCCATAAGATTTGGAGCATTTTGAGCCGGAAAAGCGAGTATTAGGTTTGATTAACTTGGAAATAGCGAAATTATTTTTTTTGGCAGAAGTCAGGCGTTGACACCATATCAAACTCAACTGATAGGATTATAGCTCTTCGAGTTTAGTTTTAAGTTTTCACACCAGTGGAGCGATAAATTGCTCCTGATGATCAGGGAATCGCAAAATTAATTCCTTTTGACACAAGTAATAAATTGATACCTTATGAAACTGGTCTGATGATGTCATATATCCATGACTTTCACGTTTTCAGCTGGAAGGCGCGGGTATTTGCTACTGATAGGCTAAGCATAGCAAAATTAATCTTACTTACTACAATTCAGACACTGAAACGTTACCAAATCAAATTTATGAGGTCATAACTCTACGATGTCGAGCAATGTGAACCGAAGTTGTTCCTTAGATTTTTTCCGATCGAATTGATGTTAGAACGCGAATTTTCGATTTTCTTATTTCTTTTATATATCATTCGGTTTTCGATTACGTTCAGAAGCTTCTTTTTTTGATTCTTCGATTTCCAAAAAGTGATCGAAGTGTGGTGTTTTAAATTTTGTTATTCAATATTCAATTTCTCGGAGATCCTAATCGGAGCCATGTATCAGGGTGATGCAGAAATTATCGAGCATTACTTTGCTCGTTCGACTGAGTTTCCCAGGCAGATTTTGATACGCCACGAACTCGGACAGTGAGTACAAGTGTAAATATATATAGGTGCAAAAAAACAAAAATCTTTAACTTATCAAAATTTTCACAATTCTATAACTTCCTAATTTTCTCAAAGAGATCCTCAATTTTCTGTAAATCCGTGGTCTGAGGAAGTAGTCGAAAAAAAGTTTTTATTTGATAAAAAATGATTTTTCGTCAAGTGCGAGGATCATATGATTTGAATTTTCATGAAGTTCAATTCGTGATTTCATATGTCTCCATCAACATGCTCAATTTCTGAATTCACAAAATAAAATTCGGAACACGTTGCTGGTTGTTCGGGAGGATAAGCGGAAATTCATTTCAGGATTTCACAAAACTCAGGGTATGGGCTGAGCGTAATCAAACGTTTTTACAATTTTTTCACAGTGTCTACAAATTTTCTAGCAAAACTCAAAGCTGCGAAAGTTGGTAGGGCATTTGCACTTTCATTAGAGTTATGATCTTATCAGTCCGATTCGATAAGGTATCAGTACCCGAAGTGTGCAAAAAAGATTAGTTTTGCTATGCCCAAGTTATCAGGAGAAGCATGATTTTACCGGATGGGTGAAAACTTTTTCGAACCAACAAAACTTTCGCTCATGCGGTCGTTCAAGCGATAGAAAAAGTCAGAGATTAGAAAGTCCTGCTTTTGTGCGAGGGTAGTAGGTGCTGACAAGAAAAAGGGAACAGTAGGTTTGACACAAGACTTGAGAGGTGAAAATTGCGGGAAGGATTAACAGCAATCATATTTATAGAACAAATAGAGTCCGTCGAAGAACGTTCAGGAAAATGTCTAGGCGTGTAGTTATTGAGGTCCTTTCATTTGTAGTCCAGAAGGCCGATCGAATTTACTCGAATGAGGAACGAATTTAATAGATTCTTTCACATGTCTTATACAAGTAAGTATGAAGGAATTGAGTTTTGAGTTCCGCTTAACCAACCACTCCATTCCATTATAAACGCCTTGAGTGTACAATTTTCAATGCTTCATTTTCTATCAATTTAAAAGTAGGTACTATGACGTTAACTACTAGTTTGAGCCTCTGCTGTGGCCGGAAACACAATGCTGTGCTCGCAATGGGGAGACACCTACAATGAAAACATCATCAGTGCAAAGTGCAATCTTGGTGCGATGCCAGTGATCGTCGCTATGGTTAAAAGCACTGAGGGTTCAACTCCTTAGAGTGACGAAGTTTTGCAAATAAACGCAACACCTCGCATGACAATGCGTGTAAGGTCCCGGTTTCAATCAGTTCATTCTGCGAGTTTCGAACGTCAGCTCGCGACATAAAACTCGTAGTTTCGCATGGATTACTACCGTCCCTGAGGTAGGGCTTGAGCTCTCCAGCTATATATAGCGTCTAGAGGTAGTAGTTTCGATCTGTGCTCCGACATCCGCCAACCGTTCTATGCTGCTGGTCCTCTAGCGAGTTTCGTGGCAAGGTGCGGTAACTTCCTAGTTTCTCTGTTATTGACCACCTTTTGAAAGAACTTCACTCGAATTTTAGTAAGGTTCAGTCGACATTTGGCCGAATAAGCACATTTCTGATTTGTTCCTTTCAGGCTCTGAAGACGGCGATCCCGCCGAAACGTGCGTAAGCCAATAAAGCATCTACCAACCTCGTGGTCCAGTTAAACAAAACATTTACTACTGATAACAATGCCGAGGTTCATGGAGAGTCGTACCTGGAGAAACCTAATAGGTGGTGGTGTATCGCATTATTTTATTTCGAATTTATTTAAAAAAATCGATAGAGATTAATTTTTACAAGGTTATACAACGGTTCCGAAGACCTCTGAATGGCGAATAACTGCTACGGGTTCGGAATTGTAATAGCCATGTTTTGATGGAGCAGTCCTAATTTTAAATATTAACACCAAATTAAAATAAATGCCATATTTAAAAACTGCATCCTGAAAACTCAATTTTGTGCTTGTGTAAAGCAAGAGTTGTGATGCCCCATAACATACTAAAGCTTCATCAAGTTTCGATAAGGCCAATCGGAGATATGTATGTATAAAAACATTATTCGCGAAAATGCCACGCGAATAAACTTTTGGCCGGTACTGTATGCTATGTTCACTAGGAGGAGTAGCGGGAAACGTCGGCAACGGATAGGATCCTTCAATTTTCAGCATTTTTGAAACCTTATATCATGTGCGAGTCGGTTGGGTCGACCACACCGGGTGTTTTTTCTCACCTCTCCTCATTCATGTCATTTATGATTATCGACCAGACTGGCTAGGGACAGGGGCTGTCTACACACCGAGGGAGGAGTTGTCCCGGTTTTGGCAGTTCAAAACGTCACGCCACTCAACGCAAGCGAAGTGGTCCCGAGTGGAATTAGAGCCGCAAAAGGCGGGACAACTCCTCCCTCGGTGTGTAGACAGCCCCTGTCCCGACTGGCTACACCGATCGGCCAACTATCTCAGATATTTATGGGGAAGTTCCCGAGGACAATAGACTTGATTTGGTCGTTCTCACTCGGTCGAGGGGAGAGGAGTGAGACGTCCCCCCGGGAGGGGACGTCTCGTCCCTCTCCCCTCGAATTATACAAAACGATAAGGCGTTCGAAACAGTCGACTCGGGGGAGAACAAGGGAAGTTCGCTTCACGGTTGTTCCCATGGCCTCCCCCCGAGCATGATGAACGAGAAAACAAAGCCGCAGTGTATACGAAGATGCAAACGGGCTAGTCGCGAGGTGGTCTCGCACTTCGCAAGTTGAGGGAGCAGACCTGCCACTCAAGGGCGGTGTAAGGTATCCTTGTCTAGATTACCAGGGGAGATAACAAGCTTCTCTGTAACCTTTCGACAAAGGCGAGTATTTTTGGCCCTATTCTGCTTTCGAAGAACAGGAAACTGTCGAAAACGATGAGTTTCGGCCAGCCGACATTTGATAAATTGATGATCAATGGGTGTTGGGTTGCGACAGCTTGGGGAGAAAAAGGGAAGACCTGCTAGCCGGAGGTCCCCTCCACCTCCCCTCGATTCGAGGGAAGTTCCCCAGTTGTTTCGAGGGAAGTTCTGCTGTCGTTCTCGGGAACTTCCCCATGAATGTCTGAGATGACCGAGGCCTTAATATCACTCGCGGCGAAGCGGTGGGCCAGGGCGAATTATAATTCGTGGTAAGGATGTTGGAACAAAAAACCACCGTTCTCTGCTGGTGATAATGGAAATCGAGAGCTTTTCAGAAATGCCACAGTCATTTTTTTGTAGTCCATTTGGAGTAGGCCGAAGTGCTTGTCTCCACAGAAATATTATGATAGTTAGAAATAGCGGATTTGCCCCACACCAAATCAAACTAGCTGTAAGTGAGAGGGGTTATAGATAAAAGGCGTGCCCGGATTCTGTAATAATTCCATGAGTAATGACGAAGGATTTCAGGCCGTGGTCGAGTTCATGGAAATCAGCTGATGCGATGGGAGCGACGCGGCGGACGAGGATAAAAGCTGGGGAGAACGCAGGTCCGGGGGAGGATAGCGACGTGGGACGATGGGCTAGAAGCCGCGATATATTCCTTCTAGATTGCTGATTCAATATTCCGATCTGTATTTGTAGTTTGTATTGTAAATGAGTGCCATAGTAAATCGCTTCCATCTGTAGTGTACCGCAGCATCCACTGGTAAGGGTCGGATCATTTACTGGTAGCAGCGATACCACGATTCCCTCTCAGGTCAGTTCATATTTTAATTTTCCTTTTGAGCTCTAGCAGAGCTGATTCTTCAGTTTCACAGGTATGGTTTGCGTGAGACAGCGCACCTCACGCATGGTGAGTGATTCGAAGATCGCTCAGCATGGGCTCTTCTTCAGTTTTTTTCCGACCACAAATCTTTTTTTTCCTTATTTTCCTATTTTTCTTTCTATTTTCTGTTCCCCCCCCCTGACCTTTTGGCCCTAGTAGGGCTGCTAACTCAGACAACCATTCTGAAACCGTTAAACCCGGACGAAATGGCCATTCGAGCGGTGTTTTCAGGGTCTTGGAGGGTTTTTTCAGCAATTGGGAATGTTCAATTTGTAATAACCAATTTCTTTCTTTAAAAGTCTCTTGCTATTTCGTAGAACAATTTTTTTTCTCTTTGTCTTCTCGCTTCTCAACGTTTGAAAATCTTTTCCAAGGATTCTCTTTGTCCTCTCTTTGCCATGAGTAAGCAATTGCGAGACCTCGCAAGCTTGGCATTTGCTTTGTTTCTCCGAAAGTGGCTCAGTTTATACAGTATTCTGCGGCGTCTCACCCATCGCGCAGTCCCTCATCGCTTTATCAGCTCCGCCGAATCGCCGACTCGCTATTGTAGCATTTCCAACCTCCCCCCGACTCGGCGTTGCAAGCTCATTTCTGTGCTAATCGAGTGAACCCAGAGGGTTCGATTTCTCAGCCTCTGACGGCAACGAACGACGAAAAAGGTAAGTTGTGCTTTATTTTTCGGTTAGTTTTTTCCTTGTTGTTTTTTCGTGTGGGTGTGTTTGTGTTTTTTTTTGTGTTTTGGTTGAATACCACGTTCGCTGCTGTCGGTGATAAGTTTCGAATTTCGCCTTCTGTACTATCTTGCATCCCAGAGGGATCGATCCCAAAGCTAACATCCTTCTCAGGTGATGGTGAATCATCATCGCAGTTTTCCACGTGGCTTCGACGCCTCGAGGATGTCCTCCGAATGCGGATTACACCTTTAACTCCGGCACAGAAAGCCAACTTCCTGATCGGTCACCTTGACGGGGTCGCGCGCGAAAAGGTTGAGGAGCTTTCTGCCACGCAAAGGATGGACTTTGACGCTATAATAGACCACCTCCGGAAATTTTTCGAGAGTCCCTAGCAGCGTCTTCTAGCGCGGCAGGCTCTTACCGCATGCTACCAAGGTCCCACTGAGTCTAGCGCTACCTTTGCTAACCGCCTCTTAAACTTAGTGAGAGCGGCAACTTCCGGTCAGGATAGTACCACCCAGAAGGAGCGTATGTTGGAGGAATATCTGGCCCGTCTCCGTGGCGACGTGCGTTACTTTGTGCGGCTTGACAACCCTTCGACTTTCGATCTGGCCGTGGCTAAAGCTCAGATGGTTGAACAATTGTTGGCCGAAGCTACTGCGGATAGGTTGATGCATCCCACTTCGCAGCAGCCAACTGTACCAGCACAGACCTTTGCCACGCAGGTGGAATGCATGAGGTTTGATCCTCAGCGACGCGTTCGTCACACTCCCCCTCCTAGACACCAGTTTTCCAGCTCGCGAAAGTTCGAGTCGGGGTCTGGACAGCGTTACCATCGCGTGGTTCCACCCCGCCGCGATATTCAACTACGCGACCAGGACTCGCCCCGTTATCCGCGGCAGGATGTCTCAAGTGTGCAGTGCTATAACTGTAGAGGGTATGGCCATTTTTCTCAACAGTGTCCTTCTTCACGAACACGACCTCTTCTGCGAAGGGCTTGCGTGCCGCCATCCCCCCTCATGAATATGGTTAACACGACAGTCCCGTCAGCACCTCGTAGACCGGTTGATACATCCGACATTACCCATCCGCTTGAGTCCGCATTGCGGGATTCCCAGCAGGTGGTGGAACAGTCCCGGGCTCGCATTGCCGCCCTACTGAAACGGAACCAAGAGCTTTCCCGCCCGATTTTTGATTGTGACTCTGGTTCACCTGGGTCTTCTTCTTCTCCGTCAGCCCCAGGCATTCATTGTTTGCTTCTGACTGTTTTAGTTGCACTCTGTTTCCCTTCAGCTTCCGCAGCCACTGCGTGGTTCTGCCCACGTAATGTCCACGACCAGGTCGTTCGTATTCCTTTCTCCTATAATTGTTCACAACTACTCCCCCCAACTAATGCTTCGTGGGCGCCTCTTTCTCTTAGCATCTTTAGATTTAATTCCAAACGGTACGTTTCGGATGCTTCCTGGTGTAAAATTCTGACACATTCTGCCACGTTTTCCGTCAGTTTTTTTGGAGCCCGATCCATAGAGCATTTCGAATCATCCCGAACGGTCACTCTTGAGCACTGTCGCATGATGTCCTTACATCATCGCTGTGAGCACGGTACATTGTCCATGGATGATACTTCCTGGCGCACTTCTAACGAGTTGATAATCGACTGGCCTACGGCCCCTTTCGGTTGCTGCAGTGCGCACACTGTTTCCGTCACCAACTGCGTGGTATTCCAAACAACGGTACATGCTATGCATGGGCAAGAGCATCCGGAGACCTCGGTCGGTGACCTCCACACCTGCCGGTATCAAGATGGATCCTGTACGCTGCGCGACGGATCCGCGCTACTCTGGTCCGCAACAGCGGAGGACGCCTGTGCGTATATACCCGTAGGCAAGATGCGCGGCCCTCTGGTGGATAACTTATGGATCAGTGAATCCAAGGAGTTTGCGTTGTCCTGGACCACTCCTTCGGACATGGTCCTGGACTGCGGTCGGAATTTGCGAATAACTGATCAGGGATACGCTGTTTCAGTCTCACGACGGGTGTCCCGTGCAATCCAAGCACCCTCGGTAGTGGGCACCGTCACGTCCAATCAATTGGCAGCACAGTTGTTAGCAGTGGAAGGGATCACCCATGAAGCCTTTGGATTTTTTCTCCGCCGGTCTTTGTCCCTATTATGTGATCGTATCAATTTGCTTGGGTTGGCTCTCCACACATCACTACAGATTTCACCCACCGTAGTTGCACGCCGCCTTTTCTCGCGACATGATATTTCTGCTTCATATCTAGGTACTGGTGTAATTCAGGTTCACAAATGCGTTCCAATTCCGGAATCAAACTGGCATTTGATTCGTTTTAATGACACGTGTTTTTCCCGCCCTTCGGTACAGCTGGTGCTCCCTTCAGGACTCGTCCATCAGGCCTTTCTGGATCTGGATACTCGCGTTATTACCGACCATGCCACACCCTCTTCCTGCTCAGATGCTTCCTATTTCTATCTATTCGATGGCTCGCGTTTCTTGTTGTTCGATGGCTTGACAGGAAACACCTCCGTAGTGAACCCTCGGTTGATTGGTCCGAACCGCTTTTCTTTAGCCAACATAGCCAATTCGTCGTTACCTTTGACGGTCTTCCACAATCTGGTAATCACTAATCTGAGTGAAGTTCTCGACGCCTCGCGTTTCCAAGACTCATGGTCGGCTTTGCAGCGTCGTCACGTCGAGGATACCATTCGGTCATTCCGAAAACGGATTAAGGATTTTTCCGCTACGTCATCCATTCTTCCGTCTTTCTCATTCCTGTCTCTGTTCGGCACTTGGTCCATTTTTGATTTCTGGGTCCTCTTTTGCAGTTGTCTTGTGACGATGCGTTGCATCCGATCACTCGTACTTCTCTATATTCGCCTCAACTTTCCCGCACGGGTCTCAGCCCTGTTCTCCCACCAGGAACACGAACTGCCGACTGCTGTTTGTCCCCAAACAGTCAGATGCGTGTTGCTAGGGGATCCCCAACGGTTGGGTATCCTTCAGCCCGCCGTCTCGACTCTCGACACCGGTCTTCAATTGAAGCGTGTGGCCATAGACGTTCAATCCGGGTGGCCGCCACAAGCGGTATTGGCCCCTTCTGAGGTGCTGGCGCTCAACCCAGCTTTTCCGTTCTTTGTGGCCCAGGTTCCTGTCGTGGTGAACGGCATACAAATGCTCGCTCTAATCGATACGGGCGCGGCCATCACCATCAGTAGCTGCGCGATCACGCCCCTCATTAGGATATTCCAACTCCAGTCCACCAACATACCATCCGCCATTGGCATGGCAGGTGTCCCAGTACCACTCGCAGGCAGAGCTTCTTTAACTATCCAGTTAGCTTCCGTGTCACTGACTCATGAGGTATACTTCACAGAACGCCCTTGCGTACCTCGCGACATAGATCGCTACAATCTCATACTCGGTAATGATTTTTTGTGCCGCCTTCCTCCATGGCAAATCAGTTATTCCCGTCGACTCTTCTTGGTGGGCAACGACAGCCTCCCCATACACACCGGCGAGGGAGTTGTCCCTAAGGAGCCTTTGCCTACTTTCCGTGAATGCAGGGTGCGGGTAGCGGAAACATCAGTTGTTCCCGCTCAATCCGAACTTTTTGTTCGTTGCTATATAACTGATCCTCCAACATCGCCCATGATGCTCGTTTCCCAACATCCGGGCCTCAATGAACGAAATGTGTTTGTCGCTCCAGCGGTGTTTCAGCCGCCCAATATTTTGCTACTGATTACGAATCCGTCTACTCGTCCGGAGGTACTATATGCCAATCAGCAAATAGGCTCGGCACTGCCCCTTGTTAGTGATGCGAACGGAGCTCTCATGGAGCCGATGCCCAGTACTATGCCGCCGACAGTTCACGTAGCAGCGGTCACCGACCGCGCGCCTTCAGTTGATACACCTCCACTTAATATCGACCTGTCCCAGTGCGAGGTTTCGGAGGAGCAGCGCGATCAGCTCCTGAGTTTGTTCACGGAAATCCGCGACAGGATCTCGCACTCCAGTTACGATCTCGGTTCTTATTGTGAAACTTTGGTGCACATTAAAACCACTACAGACTTCCCTCCAGTAAGGTTTCGACCACCTCGAATTCCCTTAAAATTTCAAAAGGAACTCGACGATCACATCCAAAAACTGTTGAAATCTGGCCGTATAGTAGAAAGCGATACACCTTGGGTTCATAACACGGTCCTTGTCCAGAAAAAAGATGGATCTCTCCGGGTATGCCTCGATTTCCGTCCATTGAACTCGGTCACGGTCCCAGATCATTATCCGCTTCCGAGAATCGAAGATCTGCTTGCTAAGGTAGCCGGGCATCAATTCTATACCACCCTTGACCTTGCTTCAGGCTACATGCAGTTGCTTATGTCACCGGAAAGCCAGCAGAAATGTGGATGGGCTACACATAAGGGAATCTATCAATTCGTGTATCTGCCCCTTGGGTTGCGCAACGCGGGGGCATATTTTTGCCGCGCGATGGGCCGCATTCTTTCCGGCCTTGACGATAACTGTTTGGACTACATCGATGATATCATAATATTCAATAAGACCTTCGAAGACCATATCCTCTCCCTGCGAAAAGTTTTCGACCGCTTTCGAACATTTAACATCAAAACCTCTGGTAAGAAGCTTACTGAAATCGCTCGCTCGAAAATCACATTCTTGGGGCACGAGATCTCTCCAGCATCGTATAGTCCGGCTAATCGCAACGTAAAAGCGGTACGCGATTTTCCAGTGCCCACGTCAGGTAAAAATGTCAAACGATTCATCGGCATGGCTAATTTTTTTCGCCGCTTTATCAGGGACTTTGCTTCGATCGCGGCCCCGCTATACGAGCTTATGAAGGACGGCGCCAAATTCGTTTGGACTACGCGACAACAGGAAGCCTTCGTAGCACTGCGCGACCGTCTGACCGACAAGCCCTGCTTAGCCTATCCCAGAGATGCTGAGTTTGTCCTGCACACGGACGGCAGTACTTTGGCCGTAGGGGCGGGATTGTTTCAGCAAGTGGCTAACGACGACACGGGGGTCAAACTAGCTACAGTATACTCCAATCAAGGACGAGAAAAAGATATCGTGGTGCTGCTGACGACACGAACAGAGTTGTCGCCGGAGTCGGGGCGTTTCCTCGACGACAGGCTCAGGTTAAACGTGGCTCTCACTCGCGCACGTAACGGACTCTTCATTTTAGGTGCTCGAAGCTCATTGATCCCGCTTCCCTTCTGGAGTGTCGTCATCAAATGGGCGGAGTCCCAGCGTGCTCTGCTCTCATCGGCAGCTATGGAGCGCCTTTTCCGTTCATCATAAGGAGGGCTGCTCGGTGTATTTGTAGTATTTTTATAATTGTTTTTGGCATTTATTAGCATTATTTTGTTGTCTCAAACTTACTAACTCTAGGCTGCGCGTCGTGCCCATCGCTTTGCTCCTCGGGCCGCCAGGAGTGCACTCGATTTCGTCTCCGCTGACGTCGCTCCACATCAAGCCGCAGGTGCCACCATGACCATCACTTCCTCGCCATTCGAATCCGCTGCCCACGATGGCCTCACTACCAAATGACGCTTAGTCAACTTGGCCTCGGTAACTCGTACTTGGAGTTCCACATAGTGGACGTTAACACAGTTTCCCACTATACGGCGTACGGATTCGTCTAGCAAGGTCAGTTTCACTTTCTAAAGTCCGGGACGGACTTTTTGTGGAATGGGAGGTGTAAGTGAGAGGGGTCATAGATAAAAGGCGTGCCCGGATTCTGTAATAATTCCATGAGTAATGACGAAGGATTTCAGGCCGTGGTCGAGTTCATGGAAATCAGCTGATGCGATGGGAGCGACGCGGCGGGCGAGGATAAAAGCTGGGGAGAACGCAGGTCCGGGGGAGGATAGCGACGTGGGACGATGGGCTAGAAGCCGCGATATATTCCTGCTAGATTGCTGATTCAATATTCCGATCTGTATTTGTAGTTTGTATTGTAAATGAGTGCCATAGTAAATCGCTTCCATCTGTAGTGTACCGCAGCATCCACTGGTAAGGGTAAAACTTCCGTGGAGTTACTTGGGCTGTCGCGGTCACAATGAAAACTCAAAAAACGAGATTAATTATGAACACTGCCTTCAATCAAATTTTCCAAATATCGTGGAAATATGCATATCACCGCGCTAGTATGGCCTCGTTGTTCAACTGAGAGGCGACGCTGATTTTATCGCGGCGATATGCACATTTGCTGTAATTAACGGCAATGCGGCTAAAAACCGGAATGCCACCCTTCCCGGATGAATATTTTATCCCGCTTCACTCCACGAACTGCCGGTATGCTCATAAACACAATCGATGCACTCGGACATGCAATATCGCCGCGATTGATCGATACCGCCTCTTCTCTCGCATCGCAGCGACTGCTCAGAAGTTTTCAACAACTTAAACGCTCGTTAAAACTACTGAAACAAACGACCAGCTTTTTTGGCCGTTTTAACTTAAACCCCCGCTTTTTTAACCAAAAGCCCTGCTATAAACCACCCATTCAACTTAACACCCGCTATTAGTGAGCGTGGACCTGGAAAACAACTTAACACCCTCTTTGAAAAGGGGGTTACAGTTGTCAATAACGATCCAACAACTTGTGCAAAGACCAACAACTTAACTGCTACCTTCGAGAGCTGACAAGCTGTAACAAGTAATCGAGAACATCTGCTAATCGGAAAAGGTGAATATTCGAACATTATTCGAATTCGACTATTCGCAAAAGGTGAATATTCGAATATTATTCGAATTCGACTATTCGGAAAAGGTGAATATTCGAATATTATTCGAATTCGACTATTCGCAAAAGGTGAATATTCGAACATTATTCAAATTCGATTATTCGCAGAGGTGAATATTCGAACGTTATTCCAATTTGAATACCCGAGCTGATTTAACAAAAAATATGAAAATCAGCTTTAATGTATGAAGGAATCGACATACCTTTCAGGACTGATGTCATTTTCTTCACTACTCCATTGTTCCAATTTTCCGAACGCAAGAGCTAAATTTTTCCCCACACCGTCTGATGAGGCTATTAGGGCGGTTCTAAAAGGGGGAGCCACATGGCAATCGCACTTGGCCACTCCCATTTTTTCATGCCGCTGCGCAATGATAACACCAACCATAGCTTCGTTGGGTGGAGCCATGTACTCCACCAACCTTCATCTCTGGGCAGGTGAAGGGGGAACCTCCATCATTGGGAAAACCGGTGACAACCGGTGAAACGCCCCGAAAAAGAATGAAAGTGACCCAACACTCATGCAAGTCATTTTTCAGATTGGGTGGGTGTCGCTGCCGGTTTTTCGTCCATAACTTTTTTGTGCTCGGAGATAGAATTCTGCGTCAACTGGTGCTTCCAGTGTGGAAAAATACTTTCTCGATCCTTCAGCCTAATTCATTTTACGAAGCACCGGTTTTTCGCCTATGACTCTTTAACATGGTGAGGGTTGTTTTTGAAATCTACGTAAAATTCTGCGTCGAATGATATATCGGGTTCCTAACTTTGCTCGCTCCATAAGCCAGCCAGGTCGGTGGAGCCGAGCCCCGTTGTTGGCTCCAGCACAACTCTGCGCCTCTCATTTAAACCATAGAGGTGAAAGCACCCTCTGGAGATAACTATGGAGCTCGGCTCCACCAATCTGGCTGGCTTATGGGGCAAGCAAAGTTAGTTAGGCTCCTCGAATAAGCTCCTTAGGCTAAGTTAGAGCGGAAAAGTTGATCTTATAGCATTCTTTGCGTTGTAGCCCGTACAGGTTTAGAGGTGAGTCGAGCCTTATTAATTTCAGTTGTAGTTGGAAATAAAGCTTTAGAAGAAGAATTCAACTTGTTATTGCCGCTCACTTCGTGGTTGCGCGATATTGCTATGGATGCTTAAATTATTCGTCATTCGAATATTCGAATTTCGAATATTCGTTCGTTCGAAATAAAAAATGAACGAATTTATTCGAAATTCGTTCGTTCGGAATGAAAAATGAACGAATTTATTCGAAATTCGTTCGTTCGGAATGAAAAATGAACGAATTTATTCGAAATTCGTTCGTTCGAAATAAGAAATGATTGAATTTATTCGAAATTCGTTCGTTCGATATAAAAATGAACGAATTTATTCGAAATTCGTTCTTTCGGAATAAAAAATTAACGAATTTATTCGAAATTCGTTCGTTCGAAATAAAAAATGAACGAATTTATTCGAAATTCGTTCGTTCGGTCCCTTTTTAAAAAGTCCTCACTCTACGGCACACGACGAAAGACTCCAATGTATTTTCGCAGCAGCCCTCTTTTTCGAAAACGTTCATTTAGTGTTGGACAAACGCGTTCCAATCCGAAATCAAATGCGGCTCGAAATTCAAATGTTATAAGTGGCGGGAAAGTCCGTGTTTTGAGGCAGCGTCCATACGTCGTGGGAGCGTGCGATTACGCAAAATCGATGTTCTTCAAGGGCACACGTTTTTCTTGCCGCTCACGCGCGCTCCCTCTTGCGCGCTCACGCCCGCTCGCTCTCGCGCGCTTACGCCATCTCAAAGAAGGAAGCAGCGAATTTCGAGCTTGCTGCTCAATCGCTAAAGTAGGAGAAATTAAACCTGTTGCAACGTAATTGCCCTTGTACCCCATAACCCTATCACAGAATACACAAACTTTGGGGAATGATCAGCCGTCACGCCGATTCGAGCGACTGATCACCCGGTCAAATATTGTCAGTCGAATCAAAACGAGGTGGGGGTGTTTGGCAGTGCTTAAATGCGGGCACGGGCTACTCCAGCGTTGATGAGCGTCGAGAGGCGCACATCAGCGCGAACGCACGCTCTCGCTACGTATGGACGCTGCCTGATCGAATGATGCGCGAAAACGTTTCGAGCTACTACGGTATAAGTTCCGTAACCCAGCGGAATCTCCCAAAAATCTGAAGATCGTCTTGACCACCCGAGTCCGTATGTAGGAATAGTGCCCAGCCTTATCCTTACCATCAGTGTATCTTTGCTCTTGGAAGCAGTAAAAGCTCATTGAGGCTCTTATTCTAACCCCTTGCCAAGGTGAGAAATGTTGATTGATTTGGTTTAGGGTATACTTTTCTGAAAAGAGGTTTGATCTAGCCTCTTTCCAGAAGAGCATACCCCAGGCTTTTCACTTTCGGTTCAACATTTTCACACCCAACCCCCAAATTTGCAAATCTTCGAGCATTTTTACGTCTCAATTGTCCAGCGGGATAGTGCGATAGAGTTATCGTAAAATTATAGGTCCAAAAACCGGAAAAGTGGTGAGGGCTTCCTAAAAATCGGGAAATTATAAAGCCGGTCTGTAAGTTTTGCGGTTCTTTTTGGATCATAAAAGGGGTCACAGATCGGTGCTATCGCAAGCCTTTGACTACTGTCCCATCGAGCTTGGCCACGCCCATTTTTTCGCGCCGTAACGTTTTTGAATGCACAGAGAATAAGTGAATCAAACTGGCCCAGGACGCAGCTGGGCCAAGATACTGCACGAGGTGTGGATAAGGCGGATTTTACCCAGGCCCCCCTCCGGGAGCGTGATTTGGTAAAATGTTTGGCGATTTTCTCAGAACCTCTTCGCTAGAGCGTGACTTTGTGTTTTTTTTTTGTTAAATTCAAAGAAGAGGAGAATTTTCTGTAAATTTGAAGGTATAACCGCATTCTTCATGAAAATTTTGATATTAAAGGCAGTGTTCACGATAAATCTCGTCCTCGAGGTTTCAGTGTGAAGCACTAAGTTGGCAGACACTGAAGAGGATAGGGTCGAACAAAGCAGGAAATACGGACCAGAAATCAATAGAAACGACTTTGAAAGTTATCCCGGTGCGCCTACCTATCCCGGTCCGCCCCCGCCCCCAATCGGACGAGCTTGTGGCGCCACACACGTTTCGATGGCGAATTGACAAGCAACTCTGCCGCTTCCAGCCTGATCGATTCGCGCGGATTTCGCGATTAGCGCTTGCTTGCTGAGCGTTAGCGGAAACTAACGGGGCCAGTAAGCTCCTTCACGCCCTAAACGTTAGAAGCCGTTATTTTAACTTATTCTGGACATTTTTCTTCACTGTTACTTCACTGTTAGTTACCTCACAATCAAACAATCCCATTTTTGGGTCGAACTCGAACGCGATATTCATCGTGAATACTGTCTTTAAGCAGTGAATACCCCCATTCTGAATGAAAGGTCTGTTCGGTCTCTCGGCGGAGCTCAGACACCCCTAAACAGTTCAGATCACCCTATGGAGTTTCCCACCCCGCGCCGAACCCCGAGTAGCGCCTTGTGACCGATCTCGACGGAGCTACGACCCCTATATTTTGGTGACCATAGTTCTCGAGTTTTCTAATGTCCGAAATTTTCGCTAACCCACTTTATTAGATGAAAACTTTGTCTAAAATTTTTAAGAAAGAGCCTTTTCCATTTTTGCACATCCTCCTTTTTTGGGCCAAATCTTTTACGACCCCCGTCCACCCTCTTCACCTCTCGTCACAACCGCGACGGACCTAGGGTGGCCGTTGTTGTCTACTTCTTAACGTTTGGTGAGATGGGAGAGCGGTTAGCAGAAACTTTTGAGAAAAATTTAAAATTTTGGGTGGGGATCGTAAGAATTGCTTCAAAAAAAGACAAAATCCGGGGCGGGAATCGGAAAAAAATTCCGGATTCGTAAATGCGGTAAACTACGGGTTTTGGCTACGATAGCTAAAACCCGCATATTCTTGTGTCGAGGCTAAAAGGGTGCAAATTCTGCGCGTAGTCTATGGTTTCCATTTTCGATTTAGTCTAACGCATGGACCAGGCGGCTGTCCGTGCGGGGTTGGCGGTCTCACTGAAGAATGGGGTTTCGATTCACGCGGGGTGATCTACCGTCGCAGCCCCGTCCTTTCATCAGACTTAAATTATTGCGAGAACTCTACGTGAAAACGAAGGCTAAATTCGAACCATTGCTCTCTCTTACGCATAACCCGTATATTTTCGCTATAACTTTGTAGCGAGAATTTACGGATTTATCGACGGCCTGTGTTGAAATGCAATCTCAAACCCGCGCTGGCTACGCGGAACGCAGGGATGCCGTTTGAACAGTGTTCGCCCAGACATGTCCCTGAGTGATTATTCAACACTGTGGGTGGTCGTAGAGGGTGACCTCGTGGCGCTCCCTGGAAGACATTGCTAGGGATAGTTTTGGCCGCTGGTACGCTGCAGGTCGTGGGGAAAAAACGGCGATGCGCTCGATCGCAGCGGGGATCCCCTTTTTAGTACGGATCAAGACTGGGTGGGTCGATCGACCGAGTGCTGCAACGAGCATAAGCGTAGAATATGCTGGTGCTTTAGCTAAAATTTACGTAGAATATGGGGGTGCTGTAGCTAAAATTTCACCAACTGAGGCTAAACTTTCCGTAATTTACGTAAATTCTCGTGTCAAAATTAGACTAGATGCCTCCGAAACCCTGGGCATCTATGGTTTCCGTGTGAGGCATCTAGCTACGCGTTGGAGGAGTAAGCAGAGGGGTGGGGGCTCGCAGCTCAGCTGAATGCCAGCGCGACCCTTGCAGGAACTGCCTATGGTCTCATTAAACTTGAGCTTTCTGGATTTGTTGGCTATTTTACAGAGTTCTTGAGTGTTTTCGCAATGAATTTAGCTTTTTTTATTGAAGGGAATTTTTCCAAATAAACTAAACTTTTTTGTTGCTTTGAATTAGGCTAGTTTTGTTTGTCAACCGAACACAGCAGATTTGGGGCTTATTTCAAACCAGATCGGACGACTTTACCTCCTCACTGGGTACTTTTCAGTGTGAATTAAACCGTTTAATAAAGTTTGTACAGAGGGTTCAGCGGATCTTGGTGTCCGACCTCAGCAGGGCTACGACCCCCACGGTGCAGCGGGGTTGAGACTGGAGGCAAAGAGGGACTGTGTAGGGTCGCACAAATGTCGCCCGTGTAAAAGAAAAATTTGCTAAAATGCAGTACATAGGAATCATATAATTTCCGAACTAGATTTTCGCATGCAAGAAGGTAAAAAGAAGAAGGAGAAGAGAAGAAGGAGAAGGTGTGGTTCGTGAAAATTCGCCAATTTTTTCCGTAAATGTCACCAAAGGGGGTCGTAGCTCCGCTGAGATCGGTCACAACACCCCGCTGGTCACAGCTCTTTACTCTGAACAAAGCCCTTCATTAAAGGCAGCGGACACACCCAAAAATGGTATCGATTTTATGACATAAATCAAAGGTTTGGAGCTGGTTGTATTGGGAACTGACGAAAAAAACGGGCGAAAACTGTGTGCAAATAGAGGAATAACGGTTATTTTCTTATCAGGTGAAAGTGGACGAGTTTTACTGCGCGCGGTTGAAACAGCGAATATTAGCAACGAAACGGTTGAGATAGAGAAGCCGATATACTCTTACAGCCTGTACTGGAACGATAACCTCGTTGGAAGCATCAAAAACCAGCCAAAGGGACCGTATTAGTACTATCAATCTGGACGAGTTTGTATTTTGTTGCGGGGTTGTCGAAGCTCAGGGCCGGGGTTGCAGAAATTTTCCAATTTGCATCTCTGAAATTTAGCAGTTTTGACTCGTTTTTGAGGCTTCCGACGGCGTGAGCAGTCTACTAGGAGCCATGCGACTTCAGAAACGTAGTTATCTCAACAACTTTTTCGAGCGTATCTGCTGCCTTTAAAGTAGGACAAATTAATCAGCGCAGCTTCGTGTCCGACCTTAGCAGCACTAAGACCCCCGGGTCCAGTGCGGTTGTGAACTTTCGCAACGGGGAACGGTGGGGGTCGTAAAAGTTCTGCTCGTAAAAAAGAAGAAAAGTTGTTAACTTGTAGTGGGGACCTCCGTTTTTCATTGACTGGTGGGACATCAACTTGTGGTGGGGACCTCCGGTGGGAACACATTTTTCAGAATGATTCGTGCATTTTTTATCGTGGGGTCGTCACTCCTGCGAGAACTTTGTCAGTGGGCTACTGGACCCGCTTTGCTGACCCACGGACACGCTCTTATATGGCTATTTCACGGCTAATTCGTGTGTGTATCTTTTGCGGATATTTAGCGACTAATTACCCTCAATTACGCGAATATTTCGCGTGAAGTTTCCGACCGCGGTTTTTCGTGGATACTTGCCGTCCATTGCGCGGCTATCGAGGTTATTTTGCAGATTTTGGCGTAATCTTCTCGGCGTTGTCGCGAAATCGTTGTGGATATTCTATTTTGCGGCTAATTAGCGTCTATTGCGCGGCTACCTCATGGTCTCGGTATATTCCGTTTTATTTCGCTGAGGCTAGTTGCCTATCAGGCGGCCTACCCGCGAACACTTCGTAGGTAAGCGTGGGGGGCCTAGTGCTGAAAACTTGGGTAAATCAATCGACGACATTACCGACATCCTAGACCGTTGTATGCTACGTTTCCCGGAGGATAATAACAAAAAAGATGGTGTTGAAATTATGATTCTCACGCGGCTATGAAAACGCTCGTTCTTTTGAACTACTGATGTGAAGTAATCGCTTCGCATTCGCGAGGTCAGCTGCACCAGGTTTTGTCAGCCCTCTGACAACACTCTTGTTAGGGTTTCTCTGGAATTCTCTGAATACCCTTTTCGCTAATTTCGCTCCAATTATGCATGCGAATGGTTTATAAAATGCATTTCCCCACGTTACATGCGGATGGACAACGGTCGGTGATGTTGGTAGGCGCGCTGCGCAAAGGTATCGATAAACAGCCGCGCAGCTGCACTGCACCGTCTAAGGCTTTGATCACTTCCAGTACTATACTGTGCTACCATGTCGGTGAACGCGTGTACATAATTTGCTTGTTTGGGAAAGTTAGGGCCCAATCTATTCCGCTCCGCCATGCGTCGCCGCTGGAGTATTCACAGTCTCCGCAAGCGCGTCTCGCGCTGGCGTAAAGGATTGTGAATCGCCTTACTTTCCCCGTCATATCTATTCCCTTTTCCCCTCTCTCAACCTTTTCATGTCCACTAGTTTATTTTTCGCCTATAGAATGAGCAATATCGTTTCAATAGTTTCTTTCGTTTTATATGCGTTCGAATACAATTCGCGTGTTGCTTGGGTTTTTATCCAGTTCTTTCAGGTGTTAATTTTGGCCGGTGATCCGCTCGAGAGTTGAATCGCTCCTAAAGGGATGGACCCCGATCGGATGGATAAAGCGTCTGTGATAATGCAGTGCTTGGATGAACGCCAAATGCTCGTCGTCGTAAAAGGAACCTGTTCAATTTGAGGTTTCCGAAGGCTCGCATGAAAACGATTGCTGAAGATTGGAAAGAAGAAATGGGAGTCATGAAGAGAGCAAACCCGAGTTAGCCGGAATGCGATCATTCAGCAAGTAAGGTTAACGACAAACTGGCTCCCCTGTTCCCTACGTCCTCCTGTCAAATGCACAAAGCTCTACGATCTGTTGAGAGCAAAACTTCACCTGGAGCTATTTAAAATATCAGTTGGAAGCACCCTCAAATCCAATTCATCATTGTTGCGTGTGAATTGGTTATTTGCTTTCATAAAGTAGATCAACCGCGACAGTTCGATTGGTCACAAGGCTCCTAGCGAAGTACAAGACCTCAGCAGGAAGCTGTTCAAGTATACCAAAGAAGATAGCATAAAGACCTTTATCGGATATTCCGATCCGCCAGCTCACGATATCATGCTTCCACGCAACGATATTGCAAGGGTGCACTCCATGACTCATGAGCCCTGCAAGCCGGCTCGGTACCCGTAGTAATCATTCAGGATCTAACATGTCTGAGGTCCATACAGTTAAGCCAATCCACTTGGCTCAACTGTTTTAACACTTGCCGAGGAAACGATTTTCTTCAACTTATCAATTCCGGAGCATGTCAAAAAGGCAACGGGACCTTCCGTCTAGGAAAGCGACGCAGTTCAAGTTTCCTTGTCAGTCGTACGATAAGCGATTTTGGGACAAAGTCACTCTCCGTGAAAAGAAACAGACGAATAGCAATTCGGAAATCGACAGAAGAACATTAATTGATGCCGTTGCTCTGCTCCGATATCCACACCTTTGAACTGACCCTTCAACCGCTCTTTGTAGACTTCGTCAGCGCGGTCTACAGGAAAGACGGCGGCATAGCGCATAAATAATCTGGACGCAACGGTATCGTAGGTGATAAAGTATTCTGTTTGAGTGGCTCAAGTCAATCGATATTCAATATCTGCTTTCCCGGATTTAAAGGCAGTGTTCACGATAAAAGTCGTTTTTCTGTTTTCCCGCCTATCTTGAAAACAGTCCCATGCTGATTTCAATGATGTCCCTGGAATCGTACCAGACAACCTGGAAACGGGGTTATGGCCTCTCGAAATTCAACAAGAGAAGCATTGTGGACAAGTTGTCCGAGGCTTGTAACTCCCGTTTTTTGCAGCCGATGTGTGCGAACTGGCTCGAGTAAAGAGATACGTTGAGAATGAAGGGAAGAACGGGGCTTTCAATCGGAAACCATCGCTCATTCAACCATGATTTCAGGGAAACTGTTATAGGACGTGGGCGGAGTGGCCCAATGGGCTGACTGGCCCACGAGATTTTCACCCACTTACCGGCCGTTTTTCGTCGCACTTCCGTTCTCAATCTTCTAAAAGGGACCCAAAGCTTACGTTAAAGCCAAAATAACGTGCAACTTTTTCTTCGTGAACACTGCCTTTAACTGCCGAAGACGAATGCACGAAGAGAGATAATCCAAGGCTTAGGAAGGAGAGGAGAAATCATTGGAGAGAGATGTTGCATCTAACAAGGAGAGCCAGCGTTACCATTATCCTTCTCGTGGAATCAACTGCATTCTTGTTAAACTCAGCAAATTTGGGACTCATGGATCGACCAGCCTCTGACCGTCGAATGAAGACCCTCCGACGACTGGTACTTCTTTTCTTACCGTGTCTCCCACCCTTTATGCACAATCTCTTGATTGATTCAGGAATTATCCCCTCCCACCCATTTTTTTAGAGTCATCCTTCATACTTCCAGGTGTTCTCAACTGGGTATGCCGCACCCTGCTCATGAAATTGAGTCTCAGTTCAAGGAGGAGACTGAAATGCCGTTGCAATGTGAGACTGTGAGTTCCTTCTATGCTCGTTCTCCTAATAATTATCAAATGAACAAATTTAGAGCGAACGTCTTCGAAGAAGAAAAAGAGATGCAAATGTTTGTCAAGCTTGACAAACTTGCTTCTTACCGGGAGCACCAACCATTGTTCCAGCTTTAGCTGACAGTCCATGCTTTTTTATTCTACCCTTAAAATGATGGCTTTAGTCGATCTTGTATGCTCAGAGGGTAATTGTGAACCATTTGAATAGAGATAAAATGTTCTCCTGTGATTTTGTATCCTCTCGCAGGTGGTGTGTTCTATACCCGGGTATCGAATGGTTCCGAATCATCCGATAAAAAAGTTTTCCTCCCGAGTGTCAAGGGGAAAACTTTCCATAATTCAGGCCCGGGCAGAATGAGGTTCATTTATTGGATGATTTTAACCTATTCGATGTCTAGTACAGTGTATTCTTGTTGATAAGTGGGAAAATGTAGTTTGATGTAAGTGTTTAACTAGTTAAAGGCACTGCTCACGACGAACTTCGTCCTTGAGTTTTCTTTGAAAAACAATGGTGGTAGCCGTCCAGTTGTTGTCATCGACACCGACACGTCTCTATCACTTCACGCTTTGACCTGCGATCATCGGCGATGGTTTTCTCTTGAAAAAGACATTAGATTGAAGAATTGTCGAAAACATCCGGAAATCATCGTCAGGCAAAAATCTGTCCAATCCATTGCCTAATTCAATATAAAAACTGCTGATGGTCTCAGGTCAAAGCGTGTCAGTGATAGAGCCGTGTCGGTGTTTATGACAACAACTAGACTCAAGGAGGCCGGCCTTGCCCACTGGGATAATCTTCCAAACCGTTTTTTGCCTCTGGGAAGGCTTTCGAAACAGTTTTTTCAACACTGTTCTGCTTCTGTGGGCTACTACAATTGTTTTTCATTCGGAAATCAAGGACGAAGTTTATCGTGAACAGTGCTTTCAAAGAGAGGGTGACGACTTGCTGAAAGGATGTCTTCACGTTGTTGATTGGAGCGCAACAAGCTGTCAGAAAGAGCTGTTTAACTTGATAGTAGATGACCGACAAGTAGTTGAAAGGAAGCTTTTTACTTAATAATAAGGAGGCAACAAGTTGCTGAAACCGGCTTTCAACAACTAGAGACCTACTCTAGGTCAAGTTGAGGCCTATCCTTGGACAAGTTGAGAAGCGCATTCCTACAACGTTCCGACTTACCGACAACTTAAAGGCAGTGTTCACGATGATTTTGTCCCGGAGTTCTTTACACAAAACAAGGCGTTAGCTCCCAAGTGTTATCAAAATTACAAAGAAACTGCGAGAAACGCATTAAAACGGCGTATTTCAGTGACATTATTCTAGAACATGGACTAGTTGTCCGGTTGGATGAACACGTTCATGGTGGTTGTCACCGGTTAAAAAATGGGGCTAATCAAAAATGGAAGAATATTTTGGGCAAAACAGTATTAGTTAGGGTCTGAAAGAAGATACGAAGCAACAGAGAGTAGTGAATTGCAAAGGACAGGTCCACAAAAGAATCCATTGTCACAACAAACAGTTCCTGTGATACTAAATGATTTCGTGTACTTCTGGGGCGTTTTTCTCAATTTCTACGTCATTTTAGTTCTACCCGAGGGTCAATCAATCAATATAACGATTAATCTCAGAATTGAAGATTATCGTGAACACTGCCTTTAACGAGGCAATCGTTAAGTTGTTGGAATAGTGGCTGTTAAGTTGTTGAAAAACTTCTGAGTGGAGTATGATCATAGTCTAAGACGAGCCTCCCCCCTCAACGATTGCAAACGGTGGACGGATGTTTTCTACCTTGCGGCTTGTAATCCTGCTAATCGTTGCACATGTCCGACAAATGCCGCAGCGACGTTCATTCACGCATTGTTTTATGCGAGAAGTTCGGCGACAAAAATCTTCGTGAACACTGCCTTTAAAGGCAGCAGACACGCTCAAAAATGATATCAATTTTATGGATTAAACTGAAGGTCTGAAGCTGTTAGTATTCAGAAATGACGAAAAAGATGAAAACAAATCGACGGAAATTAAGATATAACGGTACGTTCTATATTGGCCCAGAAATGGACGAGTTGTACGGCACTGGCTGAAATAGGGGAGCTAGCAACAAATTTGTTGGGAAAACGACGCTAATGTACTCGTACGGCCGTTTCTGGAACGCTTACGCCGTTAGAAGCCTAAAAACTAATCTAAAGTGGCCGCAATCGAGCATTGAATACCTGTATGGAGGGGCGGAGCCCGTATCGATGGGCGGAGCAAGGATGGTTTCGTGACTGACTACGGCTCAAATACGGTCATTTCGACCCGTTTTTAACGCTTGCAACTCCGTGAGGGTTCTTCTAGGGCCTGCACGACCCCACCTATGTAGTTATCTCAACAACTTTTTCGAGCGTGTCTGCTGCCTTTAAAGGCAGTGATCTCGATGATTTTCGCCCCCAAGTTTTTCACATAAAACTATGTGTTGGCCTCCAAGTGTTACCAAAATTACGAAGAAACGGCGAGAAACGCATTAAAACGTCGTATTTCAGCGACATTATTCTATAACCTGGACTAGTTGTCCGGTTGGATGAACATGTTCATGGTGGTTGTCACCGGTGGAAAATTGGGTCAATCGAGGATAAAAGTTTATTTTATGCAAAGCAGGATTAGCTAGGGCCCTAAGGAAAAAAGATACATAGCAATAGAGAGTAGAGAATTGCAGGGGACTGGTCCACAAGAAATTTCATTGTCACAACAAACACTTCCTGTGATACTTAAAAGGCGGGGTGATACTTAAGGATTTCGTGTACTTCTAGTGCGTTTTTCTCAATTTCTACGGCGTTTTAGTTCTACCCGGGAGCCGCTTAATCGATACAGCGAATAATCTGAAAATTGAAGATTATCGGGAACACTGCCTTTAAATACAGCAGCCGCCCAGAAAACCACATTTGGGTTTTTCTTCCCATGCCAGTCTTTCAACCGAGCGGAGATGCTCAAAGCTCGAGACCCCAAGGTGGCGTATTCGTAATGCTATAACCTCGTAAAAACTGCTCCGTGGTCTGAAAAGGCCTTTTCCCGGTCGATCATCTAGCACGAGGAATAGAAGTCTAACGACAGGCTCCGATAAGCCGAGGAAATCCGAAATTTTATATTGCTCATGTCGAGAGATCCTCTCATTCAAATGTGCGCATTGGAAACTACTAATTTCAAGGAAAATATTTACTATAACTACTAAGAAACTACTAAAAATAAATAAATAAATAAATAATTTTTTGAGATTTTTTGCGAACAGAAGGGGGAAAAGAATTACGGAATCTAAAAATTTAAGGGGGCTAAACCAATCCAGACTTCTTTCTGACTTTTGTATATTACAGGAGACACACCAAGATGAACGCGAAAAAAGGAACTCGAATGCTCCGTGATTTTTGAACCAGTTTTTCTCCGAAACTTGAGTGTTTTGTGTGGCCTATTTGCTAACTATCACAATTTTATAGGCCTACGTGCGCAAAATAGTAAAAAAATGAAGTTTATTTTGTTGTGTGTAGGCTATCTTTAAGACCCTATCTCTGAGATACTATAACGCAGTTGACAGGGTTTCTGAGCGATCCGTGCTGCTGCGGTGACGATGGATGTGCGGCAAAAGTTTTGTCTGTGAGCACCACGTGTGCTGCTGCTGAGGAGCTTGTCAATTTGACGTGGTATTTGACTAGAAAGTGTAATGTGGTCTACATACTTGTACTCAGATAAAAAAAGCCCACTTTCCGCCGGCCAAGTCGGGCTAGTCGACTTCGCGCGGCCTCAATTTTGTGGGCGTGGCACAGCGCCCCACTTCCCGCGGAGAGAGAGGTTTTCCAGTGTTCCCGCGGAGTGTCGGCGGGCAGTCGGCTAATCCTGGGGGTCATCGAACACTCACTCATCGATTCCCGCATTGGAATCATCATTGCACCTCATACTAGAGTGGAGCCAATGAACATTTGCTGAGCAGAGAATGCTGTGTTGAGACTCTTTCCAAAACCCGCGCTGTGTGCGACGCTGGCCTTGGGCAGGTGAGCCACTGTCTGTTAATGGCGTCTGCGAGTGGGAAGACTGCAATAACCAGTGGGTGTAGGAAGCTTCCCCGTAGAAGCTCACTCCTTACTTGTCAGGAGCAGTTAAAGATGAAATCCCCAGGAGCGGAATTTTCAAATTTTGTTTTAACAGACCTTTACTTGAAGGGTGATTTTCAAATGTGCCGCAAACCGCTTTAGGATTGTCTTCTGTGAGTCATCAGATTAGCCGTAAGGCGGTGGCAGAAGGGCCGCAGAGTGCTTGTTCACTGTGTACGGGCAGTCAACGAAACGGCGCTGCAGACTGCCCGCGACCGTTCTATTGGCCTTCCACGGGAGGGGTTACGGGACGTCGGCTAGTGGTACCGCGGGAAGTGTGATGTCTCTATCTGAGTACCCCTACCACACTGTCGAGATGATCTACTTTTTACCTGATCGAAGACCACGAAGCATCAGTGCGCGGAATAAGTTGAACCAACGAATGCTTAGAAGATTGGTTGTCTCCATACCGAAATGAATTCTTCAGTTCACTTTTGAACAAGTAGGGCCCAAAGATTGCTTAAAAGTTTTCATTCCCCAGTGAAAAGCTGAACATCTTAAGTTTTACCATGATTATGAAGCGCAGACTTCATACTTTTCCATAAAATTTTGTGGACGAGGGTTTTGGGTGTGCGGAGGTACATATTCATGCCATCAGAGTTGAGGCTGTGTGGAACTCGACACCGGCGTTCTGAGAAGTGTTGCTATTATTATGTAAAGCACTACAAGATCCTGATATACGAAAACCAATCATTATTTCTGTTTCGAATTCCTCTTTATTAACCTTTATTAACCGTGGCGAGAAGCTGTCTCAGGAAGGTCAGGAAATCCTAGAGAGCGAACATATCTATGTACAGACATCAGTGGTAAAAGATTATGATATGGGATTACTTAAAAAGCTATTTATTAAAAATGTCGCTTGAGCTGAGCTTGGTATCTTTCTGATTACAATCGCAATAATTGCTTTCCTCCATCAGCAGGCCATCTTGATGCTTCTACGTACTGAAAGAAGAAGAGTATGTCTTGTTTGAAAAAAATGACAGAATGCTTGAATCCTGACCTTACTTGACACCTGCGTAGAATCGGGCTTTTGCATGGGGATGTCATGCACTGAAAAAAGATGCAAGTCTGGGCAGCCTTTATCAATAAAGGTTAACAACTCACGTGACATGCAGTAACTTCCTTTATGGTTCTGCCGACCTCGAGTCATTGTGAGGTAGGTGAACTGGAATGTGTTCGTATTTTGTTTGTTAAAGCTGTCATATTTCAAATCTTCAGCTGTATGCATGCATATGCCACTGAATAAGAAAGTTACTGGCAGTTTCTTCAAGCACAGCTCGCACTTTCACAGGTTTTCTTTCGGACATTTAACAATACGGCCTGGTCTATAAGCGGAAATATACCAGGCAGATATCCCAAGTCCTATTGTCTCCACAGTGCTCAAACCTTCGCTAAACTTCGCCTGAGGGAAGAATCGACTTTCCCAACAGGTTGGGCTTGGCTATTTAGTAAGCACCGGGAGTCACTGCTCGCGCACGTCGTGATCTCGAATTTTTTTGTCGTAACTTCGAAAAATCGGATACCTTTCAATTACAGCTGCACTTATACAGCATATGCATATGTTTATAAATACATAAATACAGCGAAATTCACCCGTAAAAAGAAGGTTGCGTAAATAGAAATGTTGTATTTCGTTAGTCGTCAGTCGCTCAACCGGCCAAAACCCTAGTTAGACGTTAATCCTTGGTTGTTAAAAATCTAGACTTTGAAAATAAGCACAGTTGAGGCAGGAAAAACCTTGATGAATAAAAAAAGAAGAAAGATACGAAGAGCTGTAGGTTCCTCAAAACATTCAGGGCCATTAAACACAAAAAACATTCATCGTTAGAGAACCTAGTTTAGATTGCAAACCTACATAAACATAATTGAAAACATGAGTGAGAGCCTAATACCCGAGATTGAATGTTTATCGATTTTTTTCTTTTTTTCGGTGAGAGAAGAAGCAATATGGGAAACCGATGAAACCTTGTGCTCTTCGCTTTTTTCAGTGCAAAATTTGCCGTTCTGCGCTATGTGATGTTACCAGCCGCCCTGACGGCTGGCTGGGGGCTCCCCAGACCCCCGATATTCCTGCGACGAAAATCCGCTTCACATATTAAGTCGATGCAGAAATTTTTCCACAGGAAATCTGCTGCAATTATGCACAAATACGAAATCAATCGAAATGAGGTAAATCCCGTAAATTGAAGTTTGCGAGCCCGTTTCAAGGATTTCGTTCTGCTTTTGTAAGACGGTGTAATACACCACGTGCGAAGACGTTCCTTACACTTTTCTGGAGTGCTATCAACTTTCCACTGTATCCTGTTTATCTGTTTCTCTTGAGGACGTACATGCTCCACATCAACGCTTCATTTCTTGCTACGAGGCTTACTCAAGCGCTTCTCGACCTCTACAACGCGGCGCACTCTCTAAATGGAGCACTACTTTTACGACCAGAATTACACTACAAATGATGCGCTACTCGAATCTTGCGTTGCGGAGCGCGCTCTACATGAAGCGCTACTCGCTTCGTATCACGCAGCGCACGCTCCCGATGCAGCGCCACTTGTACTACACAATGCTGCGCACGCTCCACATTTAGCGCTACTCACTTTTTACGACGCGGCGTACGCCTCACGTGAGCGCTACTTTCTTTCTATGGCGCGGTGCACGTTTTTCGTGAGCTGCTACTGACCTTTTACAAAGCGGCGCACGCTCGACTTCAGGCGCTAACCACTTTTACGCCGCAGCGTACACTTTACAGCAAGCGCTACTTACCACATACACGCTCCACTTTAGGCGCTACTCACGTTTTACGACACGGCGCACGCTGCACGTGAAGTGCTTTTCACTTTTTACGACGCGGCGTATGCGCCGCATTAGACACCCCTCATTTTTTACGACGCTGCTCACGCTACACATTAGGCGCTACTCAATTTTACGACGCGGCGCATGCGTAAATAGTGAGTAGCACATCACGTCGTAGAAAGTGAGTAGCGTTTATGTGGGCGTTCGCCGCGTCGTAAAAAGTGAGTAGCGTCTTGAGTAGGGGCTGACGTCATCTGAAGGCCTGCCCACTTTCTACGACCTCTTGCTGACGTCATCTGAAGTCTTGTCTACTTTCTAGGCCGTTCTACGCACCACTTTTGCATTTCCGTTCGATTGTTTCGGGCGTAACCCTTCTAAAACAGAAAAGTCTGCGGTTACAGAATGCCCACCTTAAAGGCAGTGTTCACGATAATCCTCGATTTTGATATTAATCGCTAAATCGATTGTTTGTCCCCTGTGTAGAACCAAAATGACGAAGAAACCGAGAAAAACGCACCAGAAGGGCACGAAATCCATAACTCTCACCCCACCTCTTTACTCTCACAGATACTGTTTGTTTTGACAATGAAATCGTTTGCGCACCCGTCTTTTGCATTTCTCTACTCTCCGTTGCTCCTTTCAGTCCTTCAGACCCTAACTAATACTGTTTTGCCTAAAATATTCCTCCATTTTTAATTAGCCCCATTTTTTACCGGTCACAATCACCGTGAACATGTTCATCCAACCGGACAACTAGTCCAGGCCAGAGAATAATATCTCTGAAATATGACGATTTAGAGCGTTTCTCGCCGGTTCTTCGTAATTTTCGTAACACTTGGTAGCCAAGGCATTGTTTCGAGTGGAAAACTCGAGAACGAAGATCATCGTGAACACTGCCTTCAAAGGCAGTGTTCACGATGATTTTCGTTCCCGAGTTTTGCACTCAAAATGATGCGTCGGCTACCAAGTGTTACCAAAGTTACGAAGAAATCGCGAGAAACGCATCAAAACGTCTTATTCCAGTGACATTATTCTCTGGCCTGGACCAGTTATTCGATTGGGTGAACATGTTCACGGTGGTTGTCACTGGTAAAAAATGGGGTTAATCAAAAATCGAAGAATATTTTAGGCAAAACAGTATTATTTAGATTCCGGGGGAAAGAACGGAGCATGTGAGCGTAGAGAATCGCAAAAGGCGCGTCCTTAAAACATTTCATTGTCACAGCGAACAGTTCTTGTGAGAGTAAAGAGGCGTGATGAGAGTAGGGGATTTCGTGTCCTTCTGGCGCGTTTTTCTCGAATTCTTCGTCATTTCACTTCTGCCCGGGGGCCAAACAATCGATTTAGCGATTAATCTCAAAATCGAAGATTATCGTGAACACTGCCTTTAACTGACGGACTGACGGATGGACGGACAGACTCCACTCTCTTTTATTACTATGGAGAGATGGAAAGATGAGATCTACTCCATGGTAACAACGCGTAGAACTGCACCAACTTTTCACTAATTGCTCTTTTTCCAACGTTGCGAGTCGAGCGCGCACGTCATTCGGAGCTTGTTCCCATAATGGGGAATGGTCGGAAAGAAAGGCACCCGAGGGAAAATTTCACCCACTGAGAGGTTTCAGCGACACTTTATAGAAGTCCCATATCTCGAATTCATGACTGAAAATCGGAAGACGGCGCCCATTACAATCCAATCATCGGATACAGTTCCCGTCGTCGCGCAGTTGTGGCCTGCAGGCACTCCATATTATCACCTCTAATATTGACCCCCCCTGCGAAAATCGGATTGAAACGGTTTGGGGGGGGAGCATTCAAGAAAATGAAATTATTCATCCATGAACATGAAAATTTGGGCTGATATCATATGCCTGATAGCGTTATCAGTCATTGTTTTTGGGGAGACTCCATGGAAATACTTCGACTTCAGGGGTCGTATTCGCCAATAACCCGCCGGGTAGTCGAAGGGTAAATGAGGTGAAATTTCAGTACAACACACGCGCTCCACGGCCACCTCTCGCCTCCCTTGGCTTCCCTCGCGACCGCCGGAATTTTTCGAATAGCATAGCTGAAGAATGGCCGCTTCGCGATGGAATCTTTATCTTTTTGCAGTGATATCGATACGTAACACAGTTTGCATTTCCATCTTACATGGTGTAAGATGGGTTGATCTGCTCCTCTGCCGCGCGCGGTATCATCCCTTCCGCTTCCCTTCGACTTCCCTCGGCGGGTTGTTGGCGAATACGATCCCTGATAGTTGTATCATTGAGCTCCAACGGAATCCTGAGGGCCCCCCCCCCAAACGGTGTCATACCCAAAAATCTCCGCTGGAGCCGATCAGTGTAGGAACCGGTTTAAAGGCACGATGAAAAAAGTGTTTGAAATTCCACTAGGAATGGGTAGTGGAGGGACACTCTGTAACGTTAACGTCGAAAGAACGCATGAAAACGAGCCAGGAAGAGCCCCAAAAGAGCCCGAAGTTGCCACTTTGAGCGCAAGGCAAACCCCAAGAGCGCATTGCCCGCCCACCGACGTGAAGAAATGAAAGCTTGAAATCGTAAGATAAGCGATGGATTCCGATCAATAGCCCCGTTCTTCCCTTCATTCTCGACTTCTCTCTTTACTCAGGTCAGCTCGCATACATCGGCTGCAAAAAACGTAAGTTACAAGCCTTGGAAAACTCGTCCACCATTTTTCTCTAGCTCAATTTTTGAGGGACCATAACTCCGTTCCCAGAAGGTCGTGTACGACTTCAGAGACATCGTTGGAATCAGCATGGGACCGTTTCCAAAATAGGCTGAAAAACAGAAAAACGATTTTCATCGTGGACACTGCCTTTAAGGAGACTACCATAAAGTCGCGCGACCGACACGAATTCGCATAAATACTGCGCCTAACCTTGCGCAACGTTCGGTGGGGGTCATAATGTGGGGGTTCCGAAAGTGCGAATCAGTGTTAGTAGAAATAATTAATGGAGCGCGATGTGAATTACTATTGATAGTCTAACGAATTATGGGATTGCTTACGAAAAGATTTTTCCATTCGTTAGTCGTTACTAGTTAGATGTAACACCCAAAAAGCCCGTTAGTGGTTAAATTCGTTAGTCGTAACTACGCACATCCCAGTTGCCTATAACCATCTCTTTACGGGTGAATTTCGCTGAATATGATTTTAAATAAGGCCCGGAATACAGCCAAATATCAAAACACAGCGTTTCAAATGAAAAGTGCAGTTTAACAGAGCACATCAGTCCCTGGCCAGTAGGGTGTTGCCCGAATATTCGTTTATTCGAATAACATTCGAATATTCGAATACTCGAATAATTCGAATATTCGAATAATTCGAATAATCGAATATTCAAAGAAGTGGAATATTCGTTTATTCGAATATTCGAACATTCAAAGAAGTGAAATATTCGGTTTATTCGAATATTCAGCACGAATAATTTGAACATTCGACAAGATCGCACTCCATTTAGCCCTGATTTTACATTTCAAACATCTTAGCGTAGTGACTACTAATTTCTCACAATTCTTCAGTACCTCATAAATATAAAGTTACTGTGCTTATCTGGGTTAAATTCCATTCCGCAATTGCGTCTCGACACGCTTTGCGGCCGCACGCGCTCGAGTCAATCGAGTTTCCAGCTCCAAAGCCGACACGATATGGCTTTTTTTTACAGTTTTCTTCAATTTTGTTTAGTTTCCACTTTCTAAAACTCACCTAGAGTCAACGGATCCGCAGCTGCGGCGCTGGAAACTCTTCCGACTCGAAAGCGCGCGGCCGCAAAGCGTGTCGAGACGCAATTGCGGACAGGAGTTTGACCCAGATAAGCACAGTATAGCAGGTATTTCCAACATATTAAATCGCTCGTAGGATTTTGTCAAAACGCTAGAAATGCCCATTTCATCTTTAGTTATAGGGAAAAGTCTAAATCTCGAGCGGCTCATAAGTATAGCAGCACTTGAGCAACATGGAAATTTCTTACGATGATGGCCAGAATGAGCCATTTTCATGTGTATTTTCATGAAACTGGTTCGAGGTGATGCTATTTGTCTACTTTCCCGGTGAACTTCACCTGAATTCTGACGCAAAAGCCCAAGTTCTCTCCTTCCATAATGCTGGACGTGGAATTCGATGGTTTCCAGCCACCTAGGACGACTAGCTGGATGTAGTCTCAAGTTCGTGCCAGATCCTGAGCCACTCAACGTCTGTTGTCGCCCAGACGTCTCATGGAGCTGGGAAGCGAGATATTACACGGCGAGTTCCCAGTGACATGGTGTCGGTCTCAAAGACTAACTACTAATTGTCGCTGAGTTTTTTCGAACTGTCGCTGAGATTCCGGAGTAGGGCACGGCTAAGCAGCACTAGGAAGTTCGCCATCGCATAAACCGCGCATAACTCAACTGAACTCAACTAAGCTAAACCAAACTAGACCCAAGCAGACCACAAATTTGGCGGCAATTTAGCGGGTATTTTGCGGCTATTTCGCAGCCAGCATTATTTGGCGGCTTTTACGCAACTATTACTCGGGAAAAAGGCATTTTGCGTCTGTTTGGCGGCTATTTCTCGGCCAAAACTCAGAGTACACTCTCGTAAATGTGGTTGAGATAACTACGGAAATATAATGGTATGGCTCAGAACACAACGCCTACGCATTTTGAAGCGTCAAAAACGACCCACAATGACGCTACACGAGTGAGAAGCTGGCCCCGCCCCCGTATCTTCCCGCCCTTGCATTGGCGTCCTCCTCTAAAAAGGGGTTCTGCGCCATTCCCACCATCGGCGACGCTTGTGGGTGGTACAATGAGTACAATAAGTGAGCCATACACATCGACGATGGGGGAATGGCCCAGCGCTCCTGTTTGGGGGAGGACGCAAATACAGGTGCGGGGCCGAATCCTCAGTCGTGTAGCGTCACTTGTGGTCGTTTTTGACGCTTCAGAATGCGTAGGCGTTGTATTCTGAGCCATGCGATTCCACTTCCGTAGTTAGTATCTCAACCACGTTTACGAGCGTGTATGCTGAATTTGAGTGACAGGAGTGCAGCCGGTTCAATTACCCAAGTATGCAGTACATTGGCCCCGAACAGCATCTGGAAGCCCTGCCCATCCGGGGCGGCATGCGCGTACGCGGCGGGTTAGGTTGGGGTTAGGCAGGGTTTGGGGCGTCGGCGTGTTTGATGATTGCTGTGCGAGTGCTGGAGATAATCAATAGTTGGTGCGTCAACGGGGTTTCGGCTGCCCTACCCTCCTTGGTAGGGTTTGCGAGGGAAAGATTTGTCAGTGCTAGCCTAACCCCCTTTCAGCTCTCGCGCCGCTATCATCAAACGCGCCGACGCTCCAAACCCTGCCTAACCCCAACCTAACCCGCCGCGTACGTGCATGCCGCCCCCGGTGGCGGCCTCAGTGGAGGTTGGGCGACCCAGCCGCGACGCGTGGATCTACCGACCACGCTGCGTGTCAGTGTGTCGACCGCGACGCGTGTCGACGCGTGTCGGTTTGCCGACCGCGACGCGTGTCAGTGTGCCGACCGCGATGCGTGTAGGTGTGCTTACCGCGATGCGTATCGATGCGCCGACCGCGACGCGGGTCGGTGCAAAGTAGTTCCTAAGCCACATAATAGTCTTGCTGGATGTGAACCGCTGCTAAATAGGCCGCTAAACGTGACAGGTCAAAATGTCAACAGCCCGACAACAGGCGGACGTCGCTGGGCAACGGGCAGTTGTCAGGCTTACAATGCGAGCGATTTGAGTTGTCAAGAGGGTGCAGTTTATGAGATGACAACTTCTCAACCTGTTGTCGATGCCCCAGTTTGCCCGAGTGGATTGGATGGGATAGTACGCAATAGTGTTGCCCAAATATTCGTTTATTCAAATAATATTCGAATATTCGAATAATTCGAATATTCGAATATTCAAAGAAGTGGATTATTCGGGTTGTTCGAATAATCGAATATTCAAAGAAGTTAAATATTCGTTTATTCGAATAATCGAATATTCGCAGAATTGAAATATTCGAATTATTCGTTTATTCGAATATTCAAAAAAAATATTCGTTCCAACACTCTACTGGCCAGGCGCCTACCGGTTTTTTTTCTAAATAGAACCACAGCCAGCTCAAACCGCTCACTACGTGGATTATGTGCTAGTTAAACATCCGAAAAATGTGTTTATGAGGCAATAATAACTCCGGAACTGCTTTTCAAAAGTATAGTTGTTTAGCCACTTTGGAAAATACAGAGAAAAAAAGAAAGCCCACCATCAAGCAAGGTACAAACCACCATAACCCCGTAGACATTGCATGTATGAACAATCCCGGGGCCGAGTTCTGGTCCGCATCTGAGGAAAATTGTATTGTATCACGCAGTTCGTGCTGGGACCACTTGGTACCGGCACGATTCACCTTTCTCCGAGTATCATCGTGTCGCGTGGTGCAACAGCCGTAATCCGCAATTGCGGACCGGAATTTGGCTACAAAAACGACACTACATCACAATGCGAAGAATCATTTGTAGTTATCATGATAAAAGTTTAAGGCAGAGTTCGGGATAAAAGCGAATATTGGGATTTCCATAATCATGAATGCTCTAGTTCCCGATATAACAGTTAAACTCTGACACCGCCCTTTTGGGCTACGCGATCAAGTTTCACTGGCTGCGTGCGGTCGCCCCGCGCTCTCTTGTGCTAGATAGCCTGCGATACGACAAACGATCAGAAGTCGATGAATACTAGGGATAGTCCCTGAATGCATCAGAGATAAGTTACTTATCCTATCACAGGTCATCTAGCACGAAAGAGCACGCGGCGCGACCGCACACAGCTGGTGAGGCTCGATCGTGTGGCCCACTACGGCTTTGTCAAAGTTTATGTACAGTCGACATGCATCCTAGTGATAGTTTGTGTTCTTTATTGAAGTCTGGCGCAAGCTTGGTGCACCTATGTTATAGCATATTGCACTGAGTTTGCGCTCACCTTCAATAGGGAACGCAAAGTATCACTAGGATGCATACAGGCTGTACGTTGAAAACCCCGCAAAAAATCACCGAAAATTGACTTTTCGGACCTAAATCGAACCACTTTTCAGCATTCGACATTCGATTGCGAAGTAGTTGATCGTTAAGTTGAGATGTAATCTTTCAAGCAAACTAGGCTCACTTTCTTTCAAGAATTCCGTAAAAATATATAAAAATAATTCCGTAATTCCGACATGTGTCGAGAGATTCTTCATGTAATCAAATATCACTATTACTTGCCTCACAGACCATCAGCTAAGCAGTTATTTTGCAATCTCATTTGGTGTTTGGTGAGCGGTGTGCTAGTTGACTGGTGGAGGCTGTTGGATGCGCAGCCTCTTTTCTCTTTTCAGTAGCTCTAACTTCAAAACGATACATCTTGGTGCGTCAAACTTCATCGGTGTGTTTTACATAGGCCAGTTATGGAGTGGAGCCTCTAAAATCTGAAGTGGTTTTCACTTTTAATCTAGAAGCGCAGTCACTCGATGACCTAGTAGAAACGAAAGATGAGAGATTTGCGCTAGTCTTTATCGGACACGATTCTGGATTTTCTTTGATATTCAAATTGCCGATTACATCGGGATTTCGAACCGAAGAAGGAGAGGAAAGTTTCACTCCCCGGCAAAATCCATTGGAAGTTGGCCGAAAGTTAGGGGATTTTTTCGCTCTTCCCGTATTAGCGTGGTCCGTAAGCTTTCTCAACCACAGAAATGAATCGGCGAACCCTCACAATGAATTTGAAGGTTTTATACCTCTTACAATTAATAAGCTGAAATGTAGACAGGTTCATTTTTCACGGCTCCACCATTTGCAACTCGATGCGAAGACAGTGTCAGTATTCCCATGGACGTGAACTTCAATCTAACACTTTTTTGTTGATCTGCCCTTAAATGACCACACAAATTGTATCTATCGTTCATGAAGACAAAGTGAAACTGCCACTGATCGCAGTGTTACCCTCAGAAGACTTCTGTTTTCTTGGCTGTATAACGGAGAATCACTGCAGTTTCACAGCCAAGGGCAGAAGCAGCAACATAAATCCGTAATCTATTCAATAGTCTGATCCACGAGGCGATCACACTTCATTCATTCCTCAAGTGTAAAGATTGGAGCGCGTTCCGAGATCTAATTGCTGCCGTAACTCAAAATTCGAGGTAGTAAGGTTCCGTAGCGTCGTTTGAGTTGTGTGCTCCAGAAATTGTACTGTAGCTTATTTTTTTCCTATAAGGAATATGATCTGAATTATTCGAATATGTGTGTTTTGTATTATTCGAATATATCGCTTATACATACTTTCTCCATATGTGATGTAGATAGTTTTGCTCTTAGCGTTGAATCACTCAGCTCAGAGAAACAAACCAAAGGGGACTCATGGAAACCGATGAGGTCATTTTTTCCGAACTACAGTGTCAACTTGACATCACAGACTCTGATCATTCTTGGCGCCTCACCATATATCGTCCGCTGGCCTGTAGTCGTGCATTGATCGCTTGGCATCCTATTTTGAGACATTCTTCCGTCGCTACAAGTATGGAAGACCCTTCAGTTCTGTGCACCATGACTCCCGAGCATTCCTGAAATATCAGTGGTTGCTATCTCCCATCATTTCGAGTCAGCAGTGGTCAGTTTACTTGGTTATAATATGTTAGGAACATCGGCTTCGCCTCGTGTTTGTCATATTCTGTTGAAACATATATGTTCGATTCTGCTGACACGCTGCTGCCTTTCACCTAAAATTCCTGAATCTCCTCTGTTTTCAAGCAGTTTACTCAGGTAAAACTAGTTGTCCAGAATCGGACGTATAGTTGTCGAGAATTGGTCGAAAATCGAGTTGTCCAGAAAGTTGATAGAAGTTGTCGAGAATTCCGAGATTCGCAGTATTTGTCGAGAATTGCGGCCGATTTGTTCAGAATTTCAGAGAAAGTTGCCGAGAATTCGGGAGAATGCGTGCTTGCCGAGAATTCGGACAGATTTCTCGACAACTCCTTCCGAAAATGAGAATATGTTTCGAGTATGTCGAAAATTTCCCAAGAATTTAGAACATCGCTTCAGAACCTTCTTTACACCACATTCTTCAAATGTTGCGACTGCTGTTTTTGTTCTTTTCTTGTCGTATGGGTCCTCTGTGGTTTTTTTTTCTTTTTTCTCCATTCTTCTAGCTGGTTATCAATTATGATGTATTTCACCGATTTCTTGAATAGCAAACTCGTTTTTTTTTTAAATTTTCATCTTCTCAAAATAGCGAACATACCAAATCATGCTCAGGCGAAAAAAGTTGTCGAGAATTCGGCGAGAAGTTGTCCAGAATTCGTACGAATTCAGGACAACTTCTCGCCTAATTCTCGACAACTTTTCGCCTAATTCTCGACAACTTCTCGCCGGATTCTCGACAACTCCTCGGCTGACTCTCGACAACTTTTCGCCTAATTCTCGACAACTCCTCGTCTTATTCTCGACAAATTTTCGCTTTATTCTCCACAGCAGCTTTTCGCCTGATTTCTCCTCTGGAGAGTCCGTCACATTTTCGCAAGGAAATAATTTAAAATAAATTAAGTAAATAAGAAAAAGAATATATATGAACACATGTATATCTAAACAAACGGTTTGATTACGAAAGGAGATATCTCACTACATCTGTAGGACTTAAATGAATCAAAAGCGTCAGTTTTTTGATAACTTTGTAAGCACTAAATTCAGCAGCAGTAATTATTCTCTTATTTTTAGACCTTGTAATTTTGTCGAACGATTTTTTTCCAAATTTCGTTCGTTCGATGTTTCATCGGACAATTTTTTTTTCGAATTTCGTTCGTTCGAAATTTCGTCAAAAGAATTTCCTTCTCGATTTTCATTCGTTCGAGATCTGATTTTTCGATTTTTTCTGAAAAATCGTTGGACTTTGAACACGCTTCTCGAACCCTAGGTTACGCTGTTTCTTTATTCCTCGGGCCGAGTTGACGTGAGCGTGAGCGAACGCGACTTGAGTAGAAATCGAATACTTGTGGAATATTCATTCTCTGACCGAGCGTTGTAAATAAATCGTTGAGACCGGTTTCGAAAAAAAAAGATCCGAAACTTTTGAGGAGTATCGAAAAAATCCTAAACTTCGAACAAATTCGAAAAGATCCAAAATTTCGAACGATTTTCGAAAAAAGTCAAAATTTCTATTAGATTCGAAATTCGTTCGTTCGACCTAGGAAATTTCGAAAAATTTTCGAGATTTGTACGTTTGGAATTTTTTTAATTTTCCGTTGTTTCGAACTTTTTCGAACGATGTTTTTTCAGTTTTCGTTTGTTCGACATTTTTTTCGAAATTGTACAACTATAATGCTATTCAACATTCAAGGCATGGCCATTTTCTCACAGTATTCGACTTTCCTCGTTGAGACCTACGCTACGTATATAAGCAAAATGCGTTTTTGAAATTCCCGAATGTTTGAATTTTTCGAAGGAAGCCCTTCTCAAATTTTCGAATGAATGACTAAATCCGAGTAGGAATCCACAGTTTTTTTTTCTCGAAGGAATAAATAAATTTGTATACCCGTTAGGAATTCGATTGGAATGAATATTCGGAAAATCTATCTAACACATCATAAATATTTTGAACTTTTTCAGGCTGAATAATCAATTGTGGTGACCCGAAAATGGTTTCAAATTCGAAAAATCAAATCTTTCGGTTCTCCTGTTGAACACAGTACTCGAAAAATAAAAGCAAAAAAATTGAATACGATTGGTTTAGTCTCTCGAATGAATGGAATATATTAGAAAACTAGTAATTAAATTGCTCGAAAACTCCGATTGAATTTCTTAAATAAATCTTATATTTGAAAAAAAACGAATAAGCGATAATTACAAAAGCCGGCATAGTTGGGCATACGAGGTTCGAGTAGCCAAGAGTGGGCGGACCCCAGGTAGGGGACGCCTCGTCAACGGTAACGGGTCAGCAGATCTCGAATGGTAAGTACCTGTGGTGATGCCTGTTAATACTCTAGGATGTGAAGACTGGCCTCGCTCATGTGCCAACACAAGGCTTGGGTCACACCTATCCATGCGGTGAAGGAGCAACTCAATTGGGATAGGACACTGTACACCAATAGAATGCTAAAGAATTATTGCAAGGTTGAGAGGTTCATATTTAAGCCAGAACTGAATCACTTAAGATTTTTTTCGATTAAATATTCCTAATTCTCAACGTCATTTTGATAAGTCTAGAACAACTTCTTGAATAATGATATTTAAAATCTCATTTTTCCAGTAACGAATCATAAAAAGAAAATTCAGTACTTGGACTCGCGAAAACTCTGAAATTTAGTTACTTCAATTTACAATCTTCCGGTAAAACCGATATGTCAAAACTCGAAAACATGGAAAATCCCATAGAAATGTGATGTTCAAGAGTTCGGTGGAATAAATTATAAACAATAACCAGCTTGCTCAAGTTCGATGTGTCCTGAATTCTCGACAACTTTTCGACACATTCTCGTTTCGGAGAAAAGTTGTCCAGAACTCTTACGGAATTCTCATCAACTATGTCCTTCTCCTGAGTTCTCGACAACTTTTCCAGAATTCTGGACAACTTCTCCGAAATTCTCGACAACTTCCCCATCTGCCAGAATTCTCGACAACTTCTCTCCACTTTCTGAACAACTTCTCGATTCTCGACCGATTCTCGACAACTTCTCGATATATTCTGAGTGGGATCTCCGAGTTAGTGAATTTTGAAAGTTTTCGAGCTTTCAAGTACTGATCTTCTCTTGATGATCGGTAGTTGCAGCAGTCAGATTCAAAATATGTTATTCAAGAAGTTACCCAAGAAGGATCAGAACAACGTTTGAAATTAAGATGGTTAATTCGAATAAATCCCGAATGATTTAGTTCTGACCGAAATTCGCAACTCTAAACCTTGCAATGGTTGTTTAGCATTATATTGATGTACATTATGTGGACTTCCGGCGGGTCCACACCTGCAGACAGCTGTTCGGCCGCTAGCTGTAGGAGGTGTGGTCCCGCCGGAAGTCGATAATTTTGAAAACTAGGAGCCACAAGAGTAGGATATTTGGCTTTAGCGTGGTCGATTTACTCTCTACTAAAACTTTAACCGTCTTATGCTAGACTAATTCCGAAGACCACTACACTGATAGCGCAGTGGTGCTGGGCAAGGCCAATAGCGGCCCATGTTGAACGATTTCGTAGACCCACAGCATATACGATGCACAGTTTGCCTCTGCCGAACGTCGAAGAAGCGAGACAAGTTGGGAATTTGGCAAGCAGAGTGATGTGAAACCATCTACGTGTTCTTCTCCGACCGTTGAAAGGTTGCCTTTGTACGGTTTCGGCAGGAGCCCCAAGTTTTGGTATGTACATACAGTTGTACATGTGTATAACTGTGTGTTAACTGTCAAGAATCGGTCAAAGAGTTGCCGGGAATTGGTCGAGAAGTTGTCGGGCATTGTCGAGAATTGGGCGAAAAGTTGTCCAGAATTCTCTAGAGTCTGCCAAAGTTGTCCTGCATTCGTACGCCTGCGGGACAACTTTTCATCCGATTCTCGACAACTATGTAGTTTTACCTGAGTAATTAAAAACTGTGGAAACCTGTATTTGTTCCTTGCTATTGGGAGAACTTGCGTATCCAGACCTGCTAATACCTGGGGCTAAATCCCCTCCTGTTTGACCTGAATGAAAATTTCAGAGACCCTTCTGTAGGCAAGATTTTTTCCAAACTCTGAGCATGAATAACTGCACGAAACATCACTTATGGTTTGTATCCTATCCCCAGGAAGCCGCGTTTCAAATATTATGGAGCTATCTTTCGGAGGGGAGTTGTTTCTCCACTTTCACCAGTGTTTTCTCAATAACAGCCGCTTGGCTTTTATGATAAAGCTATCATAGCAGCGTCGCGGCTCCCCCCCCCATCCAGGGCTTGACGGTTTGTATGTTGAGAAACCTTAGAGACAATGTTCACGATAAAAACGCTCTTCAAGTGTATCGAATGCACCGGGATTCATCGCAACAATAATGGCGAAAGAGCTATTAAAAACGGATAGCCCTATACGGCTCTAAAACTTGGTTGTGCTATGCACGCCCCACCCACTGTCTCAACGGCTAACAAGGAAAGGGACGGGTAGGGCATAGCGCATACAAGCCTAAGGTCCGTATAGGGCTTTCTCTGGCTCATTTTGCCGTTATTTAGCCATTATTGTTGCGACGGATCCCTGTGCATTCAATTTCTGATGAAAATTCGAAGGCCATTCCATCGTGAACGCTTCTTCTAAGCAAGCAAGACACAAATTGTGCAGTTATGACCCTAACCTGCTTACCACTAAAACGTGACATGCAGATGTGACATGGGGATTGCACATAAAATCTCATTGGCTGGTTGTCTAAAACTCACTGTGAGAATGGTCGGTGAGGTTCGTGTAATTGAGAAGCGGGCATTCCTTTATATTGTAGCAGTTTGACGGCTCAGCCAGTAAAGAAGTTGTGAATATAATTTCGACGGATGAACGAAATAACTTTGGTCCCAGACGAAATTGAAGATTATCGCGTGCCGCAACTTACACAGAAAACTCGTCCCGGGTCCATGTCGTTTACTTTCTACCACGCACGAAAAGTTGAGTTAAACCTGCCATTAAAAAATTTGAGTTTTTGCCTGTTTTTCAACTATTGCAAACTGTATTTCAACCCGTTTCAAATGTTTCTTTCCGAGACAGTCGAAAACTTTGGTTCCCAAACCCGATTTATGATTTCTCATATTTTTATTCCGCTCATTGCTGACTCCAATCACTGCGGAAACCTTGAAAACGATAAGGATTATGTTAGAAACTGTTATTAAAGGCAGTGTCCACAATAAATCTCGTTCTCGAGGTTTCAATTTGAAACACTAAGTTGGCAGACGCTGGAGAGGATAGGGTCGAAGAAAGCAGCGGAAACGGGCCAGTAATCGATAAAAACGGCTTTGAAAGTTATCCCAGTGCGCCTGCAGGCTATAAAGCGGCGAAATTCACCTGGTTCCTACGCGTGCTGGTGCGGAGCGGAGGTTAGAGACTGTGAGAGAGGCGAGGGCAGACGGAGGCTGCTGCATCGCTCGCGCCTCGAATTATGTGAATTACGGCGTTTTTTAGAGGGTGACTATCCCGGTAGGCCCCCTCCCCCCACCCCCATTCGGACGAGCTTGAGACGCCGCACACGTTTCGATAGCGAATTGCCGAACAACTCTGATCAATTCGCGCAGATATCGCGATTAGCGCGCGCTTGCGGAAATCATCAGGGCCCATGATTCTCGTCGACGCCCTAGACATTAGAAACCGTTATTTTAGCTTATTCTGGACGTTTTTCTTCGCTGTTTCTTCACCATTAGTTACCTCACGACCAAACAATCCCATTTTAGGGTCGAACTCGTGTGCGATTTTCATCGTGAACACTGCCTTTAAGACTCCGGAGTTCCGACCGCTGACCAATAATCGGAGAGCGTTTAGCACCTCGACCCATATTCCAGAAAATTTGTACATATGAGCTCCCCCGCTGGACAGATGGCAATGTAAGAGAGAACAATTCCTAAACCTAGGGCACAATTATGAACAAAACCTCGCTGGCCGGCGGTGTGGCGAACGCCGCGCGGGTCGTCGCAAATAATCGCGTCCCGTCCATTTGCCAGACTTGAAGTTACGAAAGGACTATATATACATACAGCCAGAGATTAGAGCGACGGTCATGTCGTCGGTTTGAGCACACCACAAACTCATGTAGGTCTGAACACTGGTCATGACCGATCAAATGCAAGGTCCTGTCACATTTTGACACTACCAAATTTAGGGTTAGATAGATTTGGCTGGCCTAGCCAGACTTCGTCTAGTTCTACCAACGACGAGTCCTCAGTTTTGAAAAAAATTGGAGCTTGAAGACCCTTTCTATATAAGACTTGCCACGTGCGAGGTCCCATTTCTCCCTAATAAGCGAGATACATATAAGGGGGAGCCACTCTAGCGATCCCAGAGCAGGAAGCCACTTTTCACGCCCTCTTTGGCACATCTCCAGCTCAACAGTGGCAGGATGAGCGATGGTTTTCGATCAATAGCCCTGTTCTTCTCTCCATTCTCCGCCTCTCTCTTCACTCAGGTCCACTCCCACACATCGGCTGCGAATGATGGAAGTTACAAGCCTCGAACAAATGAGCCGCCATGCTACGCCACTCAATATAGGCAATTTTTGTGAATCATGATTTCGTTCCCAAGAGAGTTTGTACGATTTCAGTGGTACCATTCGAATCACTGTGAAGCCGTCAAGGCAGCAGAGTAGGCGCGAAAAACCGTGTCTGAGATTTTTACCATATAGGCCTACGAGGTTGAGATAAATAGCAATAAGCCCCACAAAACGCCGGAATTTCGGAGAAAAACTCGCCCGAAAATTCCTAAAAAAATCAACATCCTTTCTTACCCCTATATTGATGTGCGTTGGATAATACACAAAAGTCGGAATTTTGAACGTCTGAAATGGTACAGTACCTTAACCTGATTTGGTGATTTAATTCATTCATACTTACCAGTGACGAAACTTCTCAAAAATAACTTCCAACGCACATTTTAAGTAAAAGGATCGCTCGAAATGAAGATGTTCATTTTTTTTAGTTGTCTGGAATCTCCCAGGCGCTTCTGCTCCTCGTGCTTGATGATCGACCCAGACCCAGCGTTTCGGACCCATATATCCGTCTTAACGGGGGTTTGATGTTATGTATACGCAACATTCAGGTCTCATGCGTTGCGAACTACTTTCCTTTGGTTCGAACATTGGATTGAGGAAAAAGCCAAAGGTTCCCAGCACGATTGCCGCCTTTGAGATCAAAGACCGATGGACATCAGTGTCCTCAAGTTACTAGAATTCCATCTTTATAAGTTGTTTCTGCTGCTATGCCGTGAGCAACAGCTACGCATTTTCCTAAAAAAGATTCTAATAAAATTTTACCTTGCTTCGCTCCACTGGGAGCTTCAGCGTAAGTGAAGGTCAATGGAGATGATGCCGGAAATGGAATCGAAGGCTGAACAGGTCCAAATGAAAGCGGAGCAGGGCCTTTGTAGGACGCAGCCGGAGAAACGGCAGTTGTCTGCGTGGAATGTTGGGACACTGGAGCTATCGCGTTGATGGTGGGTTTTTTGTGCAATGGTGGCATGTAGGAAGGAGGGAATGGTGGTTTGGTAACCGGTTGAAGACGTGCAGATGGTTCTCCTGTCACTGAATGCGGCTGGGAAGGAGCAACAGGACTCGGTTGCGACGGTTTAATGTTAGCGATTCTCGCCATTGACGTACTCAACTCTTCATTGGACAGTGCAATGTACATTGGAGATTCCGGAAGCTGAAATAAGACAGATCCCATTCACATTGACTCTTCTATCGACTTGACTAGGATGATTTTTGTCGGATATCTTTTCAAAAACCAGAGTAGGAAGGAAACTAACTGTCATTTCCGCAGGGTAACTAGTCCCAGATGAGCTAAATGGATCCTTTGGTATCTCCGAAGAGACATATGGTGGAGGTGGGACAGGCCGGATCACAGCAGATGGAGTGATCTGCATTGGATGTGCCAACGGTGGAGGGCTCCTTCCAGTGACACAAGCACAGTTCGGACATCCACAGTCGGCTATCCCTGAAGAAAAACAGCTATTAGAGCTAGAGTGAATACGCTACAGCTAAGCTGCAAGTTATCCAAAACACAGGGTGAATCATTCGACCAAAAGCTCTGTGTGAGTTTTTTTCGGAGTTGGTCTTGTCATTTCTTACTTCAAGTTGTGGTGCGCGCGAAGCGAGCACCAGGTTTGGCTTTAAAGGCAGTGGTCGCGATCAAATATGCTTGTCGTCTTTTTCTCTCTAATCCCTTTTCTGGGTCTCTAGTAGTAAGACCTATGTGAAAAAATCGCGAAAAAACCGCTGTTTCGGGCCAAATTTGAAGGCTGAACTTTCTTGTCTTTTGATGGTCGACGAGGCCACTCCACATCATCGGCATCGATGATCTCTAATATCAGGAACATCAGCTGGCTTTTTTGAATTTCAATCAATGAATCTTCGGATTTATGTACGCATCTAGTCGAAAACATTGACAGAAGAGCTTGCTTTCATTGTTCAATTGATTTTATTGGTATGTTTACACAAGGTGTTGAGTTGATCGCAAAACGCTTGGCTCCGAGCGAGATTGAACCAGCATATTCCCTTTCCGGGGGAGCGCCTTATCCCCCGGAAAGGGAATATGCTGGTTCAATCTCGCCCGGAGCCAGGCGTTTTGCGATCAACTCAACACCTTGTGTAAACATACCATAACATGCACTGCGACGTTAAACTGCAGTCAAGGCAAAAAACTTCCAAAAATCGTGTTTTTATTGGGTAAATTTGCATTTATTTCTTCCTCTGAATGTCGATGGTTCTTGACTGCTGGGCATGAGACTGCGATCTTTTTGAGCGGCGCTGTGCACGTGTGCACGAACTGGCATCTTTGGGCCCTAGAAGCTCTAATTCTCGCCCGTTTTTCACCGCGCTACCTTCATAGTTTTTCAGCTGTTTTTGATCTATACTGATTTTTGTAGTTTTTTCGATAACGTTTTCCATCGTGACCACTGCCTTTAACTCGCCCATGCGCAACATTGCGATTCCGAAATCGGCGTTCAGGGTAACTGTAGAGATTCGGTTTTTTTTCATTGGAAAGAGCGTAAAAAGTTGGTGTATGTACCCAAAAATGATTTGGAATGGTTTCTTAGCACTCGAGAAAAATGGAGAAAACCACGTGACTTTGGTCGAAAAACTGTTAATCTCCTTTTTTTCCGACGGCGTACACGATTTTGTGCTCTAGGAAGCTAATTTTTTGGCAGGAGGATGGAAACGGATGCAGCTAGCTCCTACTCAATTTTGGAGTTGAAAGCTCAATATTAGCGGAACCTCAAAATTGAGGGCCAAGACGAACAAAAACATGTAAACATGTTATTATAAACCATCCGACGTTCACTCAACCTTAAAAAATGAACTAATGAAAATACTGATACTGACTGATAGGCTGACTGATAGGCTTCCGCCCAAGATTGTTCCCTCCTTGAGACGGTATTGCGCTTCAAGCTATACGGTGGGACCTTGGAAGTTGTTTTCGGAGAGCAGCATGATGTGAATATGATTTGAGGAGCGCGCAGGAAACCGTAGAAGGTGTACGGGAACCCGGTGGGAGTCGCACTACGCCTTAAAAATGTGCGGGACCCCAGTTGGAATGCGCAGGACGCCGAAGAAAATGTACGGGACCCCAGTAGGAGTGCGTAGGACGCCGTTGATTGTGTGCGGGCCCCCTGTGGGAGTGCGCAGTACGCCGTAGAAAGTGCGCGGGACTTCAGCGGGATTGGGCCGGACCCGTATAAAGTGTTTGAGACCCCAGTGGGAGTGCACAGGACGCCTTAGAAAGCGTTTAGGACCCCAGTAGGAGTGCGCAGGACGCCGTAGATTGTGTGCCGGCCCCCGTGGCGGGCGCAGGCCGCCGCAGAAAGTGTGCGGGACCCCAGTGGGATTGTGCAGGACCCGTAGAAAGTGTATGGGACCCCAGTGGGATTGTGCAGGACGCCGCAGAAAGTGTGCGGGCCTCCAGTGGAAGTGCGCAAGACGCCGTAGAAAATGTGCGGGCCCCCAGTGGAAGTGCGCAGGACGCCGTAGAAAAAGTAAGGGACCTCAGAAGGAAAGCAAGGGTAGTTTTTTATGGCTGCGGGACACAATTTTTAGGAGATATAGTCGTCCAACAACACTGATCGGTACCGATTTCATTATTCACCAAAGGCAAAAGCTGTCATCAGAGGTTTTGCTTCTCCAAAATGGGAATCGCTAAGAGAAAATCAGGTCAGAAACCTTTGGGAAAATATATGAAATTTCTAAAAGTTTAGCTTACTGGCAAAAGAAATGATTTGACAATGTTATAATTACAAGAAATATAAGAGTTGAAAAATCAAAAAAAAAGTCGTGGAATATCTTCAAAAATGATTTGGCGCAAACTAAACAGAAGTAATGAAGAGCTGGGAAATGTAGTGAAATGACTAAAATCGGATTTGGCGGGCAATCATGGGCCAACTTCTGATAAGTAGTGATAGACGAGGGATAGGGTTTTACAAGCGTCTCCGTTAAACTTATCAAAGCTAAATCACGCACGCAACGGAAACCGTAAAACATTTTATTGAAGCTGTAATACCGGCATCAACATAGGTCAAACTATGTAAACGTAACGCTCAAATCCGATGCGCGCTTGATTTTGCTTTGATAAGTTTAACGGGGACGCTTGTAAAATCCTATCCCTCGTCCATCACTATTTATCAGAAAGCCCGCCAAATCTGATTTTGGTCACTTTACTACATTTCCCAGTTCTTCATTTCTCCTGGTTGGTTTGCGCCAAATCATTTTTGAAGATAATTCACGACGTTTTCTTTCAATTTTTCAACTTCTATATTTCTTGTAATTGTAACATTGCCAAATCATTACGTTTACCAGGAAGCTAAACTTTTAGAAATTTGTTTCTAGAGTTCGTCCAGACATACACCTCTTGCAGCTTCGGTACTGACCTCTGGAAATTTTCTTCAAGGAAATTCTACGCCCACTTGCTCATCGTCGTCCAATCACGTCAACCTTGGCATTCGTCTGCTATGAACCGCTCAGTAGTTGGAAGTTGTGTCATGCGATTACGACCCACTTTGCGCGATGGTAAATTGAGCGTCATTTCGAATGCACAGCGCCTCTTTTCGGTAACACCTAGCGACGACGCTTGATCGATACGTAGGATAATTATAGAGTCGCGTTGCGCTGCGAGTGAACTCTGAACGCCGCCTCAAGGAGTGTAGCGCAACGAACGTACAATACCCGCGCTAAGTTTTGTAAGATCGGGGTGCATCTGGCAAACTTGGCAAAAAAGCGTCCGACGCATGTAACTTTTTTGAATGAAGACTTTTTTGAATTCTGAAAACGCCATCATATTCACAGATCAAATTGCTACCTAATTATGTGACTTGAGGGCCGAAGTTCCCCTAAATCGTTTTGTTTTCGAAGGAAATAATTTTTGCAATCGTTTTTCAAAAACGTCGCGCGCGGCGAAGTGCGGCGAAACTTTAAGCAGTGTTTGTACAAGTAATGGAAGAGCAATATGTATGCTTTCTTTTTAAATTAAGAGCAGGTTAGAGAATCTCAAGGTTTGTGTTGGTTGAATTTTCTAAATCCTTCATTAAACACGCTTGAGAACTACCTGAAAAGTTGAGTTTTGTTGCGAGAACCCCGGACTCTTAGATGAAGGATTTCGATAATTCAACCAACACAAACCTTGAGATTTTCTCACCTGCACCTTATTTATGAAGAAAGCATACAGACTGCTCTTCCATTACTTGTACAAACACTGCTTAAAGTTTCGCCGCACTTCGCCGCGCGCGACGTTTTTGAAAAACGATTGCAAAAACTATTTCCTTCAAAAACAAAGCGATTTCAAGGAACTTCGGCCCATATGTAAGTCACATAAGTATATAGCAATTTGATCCGTGAATATGATAGCGTTCTCATAATTTAAAAAAGTCTTCATTCAAAAAAGTTACATGTATCGGATGCTTTTTTGCCCAGTTTGCCAGATGCTCCCCGTTTTTACAAAACTTAGCGCGGGTATTTTACCTAACGATTTCTATTCGAATTGCATTGTGTTCACTAAGCCTCATTACTGCATTCATGCCTACTATTTCAGGAAGATGTATGAGCTAGGAGAGAAGTTAAGAAAAAAAAGGGAGAGTTTCCTGGGAAACCGACAGAGAGAGATTTCATTACACCAGACGTGACAAGTTTCCTCTTTTTCAAATTCGCTCAGATGGGCATAGAGAGATATTCAGTCCAATCACCTGTCACCTGTCCTCCCGTTGATCATCGACACTGTCGAGCGGGAACTAGTAACGTCTCAATTTGTCCCTATCGCGAACATATATAGTGGAGTCCACCAAGAGTGTCTCATTTACTTATCAATAAGAAGCGGTCAGCTGGGGATCAATGTGCATGAATCCCATACCAGCACGCTCGATACCGATTGAGCGAGAGCGGTTGTGCTGCAACGAGTTTTATGTTCATTGATCTCCAATCGACCGCTTCTCATTGATAAGTAGATGAGACACTCTTGGTGGACCCCACTATGTGTAAATGGCAAGGGAAAGCCCATTAAGTTCAATCGCTCTTCTTTTGATGATTTTCGTCTCCGAGTTTTTCATATAAAACAATGTGTCGGCCTCCAAATGTTACCAAAATTACGAAGAAACGGCGGGAAACGCATTAAAACGTCGTATTTCAGTGACATTATTTATAACATGGACTAGTTGTACGGTAGGATGAGCATGTTCATGATGGTTGTCACCGGTGGGAAATTGGGTTAATCGAAGACAGAAGAATATTTCATGCGAAGCAGAATTAGTTAGGGTCCTGATGAAAGAACGTAGCAATAGAGAGTAGAGAATTGCAGGGGACGGATCCACAAAAGATTTCATTGTCACAACAAACACTTCCTGTGATACTTAAAGGCAGTGTCCACGATGAAAACCATGTCTGTTTTTTTGGTGGAGATCGGCAGCTGCGGGGCCTAGCGCAACCCTAAAGTTGAAAAAACTAAGAAAAAAGCTACGGGCCCAAAGTTGGACACCCGTCAGCTCGTCACCCCCAGATGCACTTTCCACGCCCACTGACGTGAATAAATGAATGCTCGAGATTGTGAGATGAGCGATGGTTTCCGATCAATAGCCCCGTTCTTCCCTTTATTCCCAACTTCTCTCTTTACTCAGGTCAGCTCGCATACATCGGCTGCAAAAGACGGAAGTTACAAGCCTCGGACAACTCGTCCACCATGCTTCCCTAGCTCAATTTTCGAGGGACTATAACTCCGTTCCTAGAAGGTCTTGTACGATTCCAAAAATATCATTGGAATCAGCATGGGACCGTCTTCAAGATAGGTGGAAAATCAGAAAAAGGATTCTTATCGTGATTACGGCTTTTAAAGGCAGTGGTCGCGATCAAATATGCTTGACGTCTTTTTCTCTCCAAATCCTTTCCTGGGTCTCGAGTAGTAGGACCTATAAGAAAAAATCGCGAAAAAACCACTGTTTTGGGCCGAATTTGAAACCTGAACTTTCTTGTCTTTTGATGGTGGACGAGCCCTCTCCACATCATCGGCATCGATGACCTCTTATATCAAGAACATCAGCTAGCTTGAAATTGAATGTCGATCAATGAACCTTCGAATTTATGTACACATCTAGTCAAAAACATTGACTGAAGTGATGCTTTAATTATTCAACTGTTTTTATTCGTTAAATTTGCATTTATTTCGTTCTCTGAATGTCGATGATTTTTGACTGCTCGGCATGAGACGGCGATCTGTTTCGTCATCGCTGTGCACGTGTGCACGAACTAGCTTCTTTGGGCCCTAAAAACTCTAATTGTAGACCGTTTTTCACCGCGCTACCTTCATAGTTTTCGGCCGTTTTGATCTAAGCTGATTTTTGTAGTTTTTTCGATAACGTTTTCATCGTGACCACTGCCTTTAGAGGCGGGGTGATCTCGTGTACTTCTGGTGCGTTTTTCCCAATTCCTACGTCATGTTAGTTCTACCCTGGGGCCACTTAATCAATATAGCGAATAATCTCAAAATTGAAGGTTATCGTGAACACTGCCTCAGGTGGCACTGAGATTGATAGTGAACATGTCAGAGGGGTATCACTTCATACACCTGGGCGAAGGCTTCCTTGACATCAGTGGCGTTCTTCGGTGCAGGTGAAACTAGCACAACTAGTTTGCCTACCTTCCAGCCACTATTCAATCGAGTGACCTCGATTCTATGACTTCCAGCAGGGTCAAGGAATCCGTAGACGCGATACTCGTCGACGGAGTGAGTCATCAATAAAAGGTGAACCAAAAGTACCACTTGCATACATAGATGGGAGCGATGATATTTTTGAGAGTGCGGCTCAAGTGTGCAGATTATTTTTGTTAGATAACACAAGGGATTCCCGTCGCTGATTCTTATTCGGCTGGATATAACATTTTTTCAGCGTTTTCCGCCACAGTATTCCGAATACTACTAAGAGGTAAGGGTGGTTGCATATCTAGCGTCCTGTCATGGGAATGGTGCTACCTGTTCCCTGAGTTGTTTCACGCCTGACTGCGGCACAAGAAATGGGCTTAGAGGAGAAGTGCGTTGAAAACTGGCTTTGCGCGCTCATCTTCACAGGTCTTTTTCAACACTCAACCGTATTTGGCTAATGCGTAGTAGATGAGAAGAGGACTTGGTCAGAAAAATAAAACGTCAAAATCCTCTAGTTAACAGAACTAGTGAATGAATTTCCGGCGTCTGAAAGTTTTAGTAATCAAATATAGACTGCCCAGAAATCGAGGATCGCAAAAATTTTGAATTTTGAAAAACAAAATGACGGCGGAGGATGGTGGCTCCGATTTCGAAAAATTACGCAACGCCCCGCTTGACCCTGGTGCATGGGTTTCGCGATTAATGAAAACTTCAAAGTACATCAGAGGGGGCTCCTCATATATAGAAAATAACATCATTTAACATTACTGACTATTCCTCTTCTACCGAGATTGCTCCAGAGGCACTCGTCGGTTTCTTCTAATTGGTGTTCTACACTATGATGGAATTTTTTTCTTTAAGAGTATTAGGTTGTAGCTAAAGCTTCCCACTACTGTTTTTTTTGTCTATTTTCGATGCAATTTTCAACCGAATTTAATATACCGTTCAAAAGCGCCATTCTGTTTCTATCTAAGGTTTTTTGAGCTCTTAGCTACTCTTGGTGGGTCACAAGTATCAGGAGGAAATTCGGAAAATTTCCTGGAAATGTTCACCGATCAGCCAACGATAAATATACTCTTTTCTGCGTAATACGAAGCGACGGAAAAAAAAACCAAAGGATTTTTCTATATTGAATCGTGCTTATATAATTGCAGAGAAGAAAAAGTTAAACCTATTAGATTATTTGGCAGAGTGAATCATAGCATTTGAAATGCAGGTCTCCCTCTGTCGTATACTGCTGGAAATTTTTTTTGAAATGCATTTCATTGCAAATTGTCAAAAATTTTTGTTTCGAAATTCGAAGAAAAAGCAGAAATCGGTTGCAAAAAACTAACTATTCGCAAATTATCTTTGATACATGAGAATATTACGTGTACTGTGAGGTTTGAGGTCCAAACTCATTGCACAGAAGTTAATTTTAAATGCGAAAATATCGAGTACTTAAAGGCAGTGGTCGCGATCAAATATGCGTGTTCTCTTTTTCTCTCTGAACCCTTTTCTAGGTCTCGAATAGTAGGACCTATAAGAAAAAATCGCGAACAAACCATTGTTTTGGGCCAAATTTGAAGCCTGAACTCTTGATGGTGAACGAGACCACTCCACATCATCGGCATCGATGACCTCTTATATTAAGAAAATCAGCTGGCTTGAAATCGAATTTCAATCAATGAATCTTCGGATTTATGTACACATCTCAAAAACATTGAATGGAGCGCTTTCTTTATTTGTTCACCTGTTTTTATTAGGTAAATTTGCATTTATTTCTTCCTCTGAATGTCGATGATTTTCGACTGCTCGGCATGAGACTGCAATCTTTTTTTGCGGCGCTGTGCACGTGTGCACGAACTGGCTTCTTTGGGCCCTAGAAACTCTAATCCTGGCCCGTTTTTCACCACGCTACCTTCATAGTTTTTCAGCTGTTTTTGATGTAAGCTGATTTTTGTAGTTTTTTTCAATAACGTTTTTCATCGTGACCACTGCCTTCAAGACACCGGTCACTCTACGGCGATTTCCCTAGCCGACCGACGCGCTCCGCGGCCAATCAATCCAGTGAGTAATTAAACTGAATTTTAGCTGTAACTGTGGTAAAATGAGATAACGTCGTTCTCTGGGCCGAATTCCGTTCTCCATTTGCGGACTACGGCTATTGAATCATGCGACACGTGTTAATCGTGCTGAAACCACTTGGTCCCGTTACTATTTACCCCTCTCCCAGCACGATTATCACGTGTGGCATGATGGAGCAGCCGTAGTCCGCAATCGCGGACCGGAATTCGGCTATTAGAACGAGAGTACTTATAAGGCTTCGTCATAGACGGCCGATAGGCTGTAGCCACCCAGGTCGATAATTATGGAATGCATTGCTCACTCAGGTCGAAAAATCTTCCCGATGTGTCCGAACTGATCCCCCCCCCCTCTCCCCTCCGTGGCAGGGTCAAGCCTAAAGTGGGATGATGCCAGTGTGGGAGGAGGGGCCGCATTTTGCTAGGCCGCGCAAGGGGGGGGGGCGAAATTGGGTTGCGTGCGAGTAAAAATCGTGATCTGCTCTGCTCAGAAGAATGTTATGTTTCCCATATTTCTGTTGGGAATTTTAAGCTTGGGTTCGCCTTCATCTCAAAATTCAATTGTATTCGTTTTTGACCCCCGGAATGTGAACATACAAATAAAAATTGTCATTAAAAAATTGTGGTGTAAATAGCCATGCACTTTCCATGTGATTGTTTAACCCATTCACGACCGAGTGTCCCACCGGTGGGACACGCGTTGACTACCGCTTCGGACCGCGTGTCCCACCGGTGGGACACTCCTTTCAAAAATCGATTTCTCCACCCCATGAAGGAATTTCTAAACCTACTTATGGTCAATGTATTTACCTATTCTAGACTCGACTATGAACTTCGTGGTCCGCTGGCAGCTTCACCACTACAATATATCTGACATTTCGAATGTAGCGAGGTCAAAACATGAGTACAGATCGCATTTTTGCAAGCGATTATGGCGATTTTTTTCTGTTTCCTCAAGAAACAACCCTTACCTCTAAGAGTGGTCAGATCGTATAGCACTATTTAATATATCACAGAAATATGATTACTGATACTGCGCACCATTCCCGCTTAGAGAATCGGCTTTTCTTTCGCCCGTATTTTGTTCACAGAAATTATTTTATGCAAAGATCACCAATGTAGAGACCATCAGGGCCTTTTTTTGGAGGTTCTGCTTGGTTACGGTTGGTGTACCATCTAGGCCGGGGCTCCAACTACGGTGACAACTACGTTGGAGATTAGCGGACGAAAAAAATGGGGACGGGCCAGGGCAGAAAACGAGTGAAAACTTATACAACGGTTATTACACTAATCACTCCCAGTCAATATGTAATAGTAGAACTATTTTTTTTTGTCTAAATGCAAAAAAAAACCAATTGTTCCATATGCTTTTTGCAAAAAAATCTCTTCCTTGAAGGCGCCGAACCGGAGGGGTGAGGGGCTGGTTGAGAAAAAAATGGCGAAGATCTAAAAAAAGTCATTTCCATTAGCATTCCAAGTCAATATGAAAATTGAGGAGTATTTTCTACGTCTAAATGTAAAAAAGAATGCTAAAAATGTTTACTGAAAAAAACTCGCGTGCGATAGACAGCAAGAGCGTGGGAGTAGTTAAAGCAAAAATTAGTGCGAATCTGAAAAAATATCATTTCACTCAGCATTTCCTGTCAATGTCTATCATGGTAATCTACGATAATGAGTGTTTCCAACCGCTAGAATTCAACGAACTCACGTGATTTTGTGGATGGTCTTATCTACACAGTTAAAAATTTAGTAGGCCATTTCTCTGGAAAGAAGGAGTTATGGAAGCTGAAACTTTAGCATCATGATTTTGACGTCGACAGTCGTACGATAAACGGAAAAAGGAAGATCGATTCTTTGGTGGCGTGCCATTCGAGCAAAAGTGGCCCACCGGTGGGACACTGTATACGGTGACGCAATATTGCAAGCGGTCCGAACGTGCAGCCACTCAAACCCCCCTTTCCAGTGTTTCTTGTGTCGATTTGTTTCCATTGTGAGTACACTTAGCAAAGAATTTCATTCAAAAAGCAAAAAGAAATCGAACGATCTATCGTTGTGGGAATCAGAAAGCCAATACCGCTTGTGAGCAGGGTATTCATAAAGTGGGCAATGTGCTTACCTCTAAAAACCCCTTGAAATATGCTTACAAAATGATTTGATATGATGACTCTTGGTGAAAGCTTACGTATTTCAACTCACTGGTAGAAAACAAATGAGTGTGACATAAGGGTGTGACCTGTGCGATTAGGATGAAACCGTTTTCTGTCTTACTGTCTGGCTGCTAGCAAATCCTCATCTTCAAAGTGTGGTGTGGAGATGCTTCACCCTACATACATATGTACCAGGATGAGATCAAAAAATGTACCAAGTCCAGAGGTGGTGAAGATCAAAGAAAAAATCGTTTCCCCGATTATCGTTTCGCTTTTCGCACAGCTTCCAAAACCCAACAGTTTGTCTTAGCAAATAAAAAAAAAGTAACGCCGAAGACCGCTACATAGGAAGCGGAACAAGGTAAAAAAACGTAAAAAAACGTCAAAGTCCACAAACCTGGAATAGGGTTTTAAAACACCTGTAACTTAGCTTCCAAAAGAGCTACCCCGGGTTTGAGCAAAACTAAGAAACTAGGTTTGTAACCCCACCGAATGAAACTTTACTCGCTCCCAGAGGACGGCTTACAAAAAATTTACTAGGTGTGGACATTTGATGTTTTGAGCATAAATGTCCACACCTAGCCAGTGCATTTAGGTGTGAACATTTATGCTCAAAACATCAAATGTCCACACCTAGTAAATTTTTTTGTACGGCGGCCTCTGGGAAGCAGTAAAGATTTCATTCGGAATTACAAACCTGGTTTCTTAGTTTTGCTCAAACCGGGGGTAGCTCTTTTTGAAGATAAGTTACAGGTGTTTTAAAACCCTACTCCAGGTTTGTGGACATCGACGTTTTTTTTACGTTTTTTACCTTGTTCTGCTTGCTATGTAGCGGTCTTCGGCGTTACACTGAGACGGTAAAAGATTACATAAAGGGTAAATCGACCACGCTGGACTCAAATATCCTACTGTCGTCACACCTAAATTTCGAAATCGACGAGTTCCGGCGGACCACACCTGAGAAAAGTGTGAGGCCTAATACTGTAGCGGTGTTCAGCATCTATGTTGGACGGTGAAAGTGAGTATAAAGGGCAAATCGACCACGCTGGACTCGATCATCGTTTTCTCATGACTCATACCTTGCAAAAATGTAGACTTCCAGCGCGACCGCACCTATAATCAAAACCCTTACTTTAGCTAAGTTTTTCAAAAACGCAGGCAACTTCATGTAATCCATCAAGGAAAGCCTCGTCCGTGATCTATTTCAATGTTAATGACTTGTTTTTTTTGAAATGGTTGTTCTTCTTCTAATTATACATGTTTTGGAATAAGTTATTCCTTTTATTTCAATTTTACTACAAAAACTGACAATTAACACTCCTGGGAGGAGGTTCGAGAAATCGCCAAAAATTTGACCTATTAACGCTTCTGGGAGGGGTCTGAGAAAATCGCCAATAGTTTGCTTTTAGAGGGGGGGGGGTCTGAGAAATCTTAGCCTTGTACACACCTCGCGCCGAACCCTGCTTAGAAGTGGGAAGATACAACGTCTTTCCCTAGCCCTCTTTTTTTCGCGAGACAATAAGACTTAATCCCTACCGCAGAAGCGGAATATGTGGAACCAGTACATGGATGTAGTCGGAGCGGACCTTCCCATTTTTACTAGGGACTGCTTCAAACTTCCCGTGGAGATTTCGAAAACCATGTTGTCGTTGCTGTAGGTCTGTGACAGTACATAAATGAACCGTGCTTGAAATTCCCTGAATGGCTGCAGAGGTTCCAAAAAATGACATTGTCATTGCTTCACAAAAAGGCACTCATCAGGGAATTTTAGGGGTGTTCAGAAAAAATTTTCCGGATTTGGCTCAAAACTCTCAACTGGGGGTTATTTGGGGCGCTGAATTCTAATCTGGGAACTATTGCTCGCCAGGCTTAGGGTTACTGTAGGTTACGGTAGGCATAATGGCTTTTTTCTGGCGTTACTCACCTTAAAATTTCGAAAATCGAAAAATGGACCTCAAATTCGTGTTCAGCATCCCAAGTAACACTCACAGAGAAATTTTGAGTCAAATCTGAGACTGACCGAGCTACCGTATACCCACCGTTACATACCGTAATCCAAGGAAAATCGATAAACCGACCGCAAATTTGTGTTAGGCAGCCCAAATAACCCCTATGTAAAAGTTGTGAGACGATTTGATCGTAGCATTCTCGAAATCGTCAAATGTCACGTTTGGCCAGCAAATTTTTCAAGCTTTTAATGTTCGGACCGAATCAGACGGATTTTTTCGAAATATTGACAAATGGGCAATCAGCACACAAAATAGCCCCCAGTCAGAAGTTTTCAGCTCAATCGGAGACAATTTTTTGAGCACCTCAAAAATTACCGTTCGTGTACCTCTCTTCACTAACCAAAGCTATAAAAATGCTCACGTTTGGAAATCTCTTGCAAAGCTCAGAGGCATTGAGGGGATTTGGAAAACGGATTACCAATGCTGTGTCCCATACCAACAACTATCAAAACACGGTTTTGTAAAAGCCCACCGGAAATGTACGGCATATGTTGTTCAATAAGTTTTGTCTTTCGATAAGAGATACTAGCCCAATTTTTTTTGTTTTGTTGGTACACTCTTCATATGAACTTATGTGAAGTTTCATTTCAATCTGTAAATTCATTCTTTGTTTACAAGCCATTTAGTGTCGCCGTGTCACAGCAATAAAAAAATTGAATATCGTGCAGTGATAAAATTCTTATTTTTGGAAGGTGTAGCATCGAAAGAAATTCACGAACGAAATTTAAAAGTGTATAATGATTGTTAGCCTACAATTGGAACAGTAGAAAGATGTTTTTGAATACTTGATGCCTTATTATGGCATGGTATATAATCACAAGTTATCACAAGGTAGCTGAGTTGAACGCAAAACTCAGATGTCAGGCAGGACTCGAACCTGCATTGCACGCTTTCCGGGCGAGAGTGTTACCATTACACCACCGACACCCCGTTCTGCATCACTCAGCTATTCACACATGAACTGTGTGGGCACAACAGCAATCACCCGATGACGGGTATGATCTGGTAAGCACAAATCGGCATTAAATCCAGTTAAGCTGAGGCCTTTTGAAGACAGAATTTTGATGTTTTTGAATATTTGATGCCTTATTATGGCATGGTATATAATCACAAGTTATCACAAGGTAGCTGAGTTGAACGCAAAACTCAGATGTCAGGCAGGACTCGAACCTGCATTGCACGCTTTCCGGGCGAGAGTGTTACCATTACACCACCGACACCCGTTCTGCATCACTCAGCTATTCACACATGAACTGTGTGGGCACAACAGCAATCACCCGATGACGGGTATGATCTGGTAAGCACAAATCGGCATTAAATCCAGTTAAGCTGAGGCCTTTAGAAGACAGAATTTTGATGTTTTTGAATATTTGATGCCCTATTATGGCATGGTATATAATCACAAGTTATCACAAGGTAGCTGAGTTGAACGCAAAACTCAGATGTCAGGCAGGACTCGAACCTGCATTGCACGCTTTCCGGGCGAGAGTGTTACCATTACACCACCGACACCCCGTTCTGCATCACTCAGCTATTCACACATGAACTGTGTGGGCACAACAGCAATCACCCGATGACGGGTATGATCTGGTAAGCACAAATCGGCATTAAATCCAGTTAAGCTGAGGCCTTTTGAAGACAGAATTTTGATGTTTTTGAATATTTGATGCCTTATTATGGCATGGTATATAATCACAAGTTATCACAAGGTAGCTGAGTTGAACGCAAAACTCAGATGTCAGGCAGGACTCGAACCTGCATTGCACGCTTTCCGGGCGAGAGTGTTACCATTACACCACCGACACCCCGTTCTGCATCACTCAGCTATTCACACATGAACTGTGTGGGCACAACAGCAATCACCCGATGACGGGTATGATCTGAAGTAAGCACAAATCGGCATTAAATCCAGTTAAGCTGAGGCCTTTTGAAGACAGAATTTTGATGTTTTTGAATATTTGATGCCTTATTATGGCATGGTATATAATCACAAGTTATCACAAGGTAGCTGAGTTGAACGCAAAACTCAGATGTCAGGCAGGACTCGAACCTGCATTGCACGCTTTCCGGGCGAGAGTGTTACCATTACACCACCGACACCCGTTCTGCATCACTCAGCTATTCACACATGAACTGTGTGGGCACAACAGCAATCACCCGATGACGGGTATGATCTGGTAAGCACAAATCGGCATTAAATCCAGTTAAGCTGAGGCCTTTTGAAGACAGAATTTTGATGTTTTTGAATATTTGATGCCCTATTATGGCATGGTATTATATAATCACAAGTTATCACAAGGTAGCTGAGTTGAACGCAAAACTCAGATGTCAGGCAGGACTCGAACCTGCATTGCACGCTTTCCGGGCGAGAGTGTTACCATTACACCACCGACACCCCGTTCTGCATCACTCAGCTATTCACACATGAACTGTGTGGGCACAACAGCAATCACCCGATGACGGGGATGATCTGAAGTAAGCACAAATCGGCATTAAATCCAGTTAAGCTGAGGCCTTTTGAAGACAGAATTTTGATGTTTTTGAATATTTGATGCCTTATTATGGCATGGTATATAATCACAAGTTATCACAAGGTAGCTGAGTTGAACGCAAAACTCAGATGTCAGGCAGGACTCGAACCTGCATTGCACGCTTTCCGGGCGAGAGTGTTACCATTACACCACCGACACCCCGTTCTGCATCACTCAGCTATTCACACATGAACTGTGTGGGCACAACAGCAATCACCCGATGACGGGTATGATCTGAGTAAGCACAAATCGGCATTAAATCCAGTTAAGCTGAGGCCTTTTGAAGACAGAATTTTGATGTTTTTGAATATTTGATGCCTTATTATGGCATGGTATATAATCACAAGTTATCACAAGGTAGCTGAGTTGAACGCAAAACTCAGATGTCAGGCAGGACTCGAACCTGCATCGCACGCTTTCCGGGCGAGAGTGTTACCATTACACCACCGACACCCCGTTCTGCATCACTCAGCTATTCACACATGAACTGTGTGGGCACAACAGCAATCACCCGATGACGGGTATGATCTGGTAAGCACAAATCGGCATTAAATCCAGTTAAGCTGAGGCCTTTTGAAGACAGAATTTTGATGTTTTTTGAATATTTGATGCCTTATTATGGCATGGTATATAACCACAAGTGATCACAAGGGAGCTGAGTTGAACGGAAAACCCAGATGTCTGGCAGGGCTCGAGCCTACATTGCACTCTTTCCGGGCGAGTGTTACCATTACACCACCGACAACCCGCTCTGCATTCCGCAGCTATTCAGACATGAACTGTGTGGGCACAACAGCAATCCCCCGATGACGGGTATGATCTGGTAAGCACAAAACGCCATTAAATCCAGCTAAGCTGAGGCCTTTTGAAGACAGAATTTTGATGTTTTTGAATATTTGATGCCTTATTATGGCATGGTATATAAATATTCAAAAACATCAAAATTCTGTCTTCAAAAGGCTTCAGCTTAACTGGATTTAATGCCGATTTGTGCTTACCAGATCATACCCGTCATCGGGTGATTGCTGTTGTGCCCACACAGTTCATGTGTGAATAGCTGAGTGATGCAGAACGGGGTGTCGGTGGTGTAATGGTAACACTCTCGCCCGGAAAGCGTGCAATGCAGGTTCGAGTCCTGCCTGACATCTGAGTTTTGCGTTCAACTCAGCTACCTTGTGATAACTTGTGATTATATACCATGCCATAATAAGGCATCAAATATTCAAAAACATCAAAATTTTGTCTTCAAAAGGCCTCAGCTCAACTGGGTTTAATGCCGATTTGTGCTTACCAGATCATACCCGTCATCGGGTGATTGCTGTTGTGCCCACACAGTTCATGTGTGAATAGCTGAGTGATGCAGAACAGGGTGTCGGTGGTGTTATGGTAACACTCTCGCCCGGAAAGCGTGCTATGCAAGTTCGAGTCATGCCTCACATCTGAGTTTTGCGTTCAACTCAACTACCTTGTGATAACTGTGATTATATACCATGCCATAATAAGGCATCCAAATATTCAAAACATCAAAATTCTGTCTTCAAAGGCCTCAGCTTAACTGGATTTAATGCCGATTTGTGCTTACCAGATCATACCCGTCATCGGGTGATTGCTGTTGTGCCCACACAGTTCATGTGTGAATAGCTGAGTGATGCAGAACGGGGTGTCGGTGGTGTAATGGTAACACTCTCGCCCGGAAAGCGTGCAATGCAGGTTCGAGTCCTGCCTGACATCTGAGTTTTGCGTTCAACTCAGCTACCTTGTGATAACTTGTGATTATATACCATGCCATAATAAGGCATCAAATATTCAAAAACATCAAAATTCTGTCTTCAAAAGGCCTCAGCTTAACTGGATTTAATGCCGATTTGTGCTTACCAGATCATACCCGTCATCGGGTGATTGCTGTTGTGCCCACACAGTTCATGTGTGAATAGCTGTTTAAGACCCCGAACAGTACAAAAGGTAATTGCTATCTGTCTGCCTGTTACTGTGCTCTATTGTGTCTGATAAGTATCAAGCTGTAACGAAAGTTTCCGACGATTTCATTTTGACGATTTTTAAATAGAACTTGCAACTTTAGTCTTTTGGCCAAGGGCGGTAACTCGAAAGCACAAATTATTTTCTATCTAACGCATCCTTCCACTTAAGCCAAAGCCTGCTGATTCGGAAATATGTATATGCTAAAATTCAGCGTTAGTCATCGCATCGAGCACCTTTGAGTGCTTCTATTTACTTTGAGGCAAACCACCAAGTCTGCCAAAGTCGAAAGGTAATTTGAGAAACCTGAAAACTAGATGATAGCGTTTGCAGAAAATCCCGATTGAGCGTAATTATTGATTTACTATGATGTTCGTGATTTTGCAACTTCGGTCCTTCCGGCCTTACCCAACCAGTTTCGGCTACGAAACTTCAAAGTGGAGTGCAACAAGCAAACCACTACTCGATAGTATTTTCTCCTCTATTATCGATCGTGCGGTACTCTTTCGGAATAGACGACCCACTAGAGAAATTTAATGAGAAATGTTCATTCCAGTAGAGCCGTCGAGTGATTTAGTCTTTTTCAAACACGCTGAACAGTGTGTTTGAAAAAGACTAAATCACTCTAAATGTTCATTCCAGTAGAGCCGTCGAGTGATTTAGTCTTTTTCAAACACGCTGAACAGTTTGATGTGACCAACCGAGCGGTCGGTCAGCTCAAACAATTGCTAATTTCATTGTATTCTTTAGTGGGTCGTCTACTCCGAAGGAGCACCGATTGTGCTTTCAAAAATCGATAAAATGACAAAAATCTAATTCTCGAAAAAACTATCGATAACCGGCGAAACAAATTCTATTGAATAGAGACTTTGTCCCTATAATTAACTTTGAAGTTTTGCGTCCGAACATGGTTGGTTTAGGCAGAATAGGTCAAAATAGCAAATTCATAAATTCAAGGTGGCTCAAATATCAACTTTGGCAGGTTGGGCGGGCGGTCTACGTTAAAGTGAAGAATAGACGCGCTAAAATACACTCAGTAATGAAGATTACCACTGGATTTTGGCATATATGTTTTTCACAAAATTGTAGGCTTTAGCCCAAATGAAAGAAAGCGTTTGATAGAAAACTATTTGTGCTTTCCAGCAGTTTACAACACTTGGTCAAGAGACCAACGCTGAAAGTTCCGAAAATCTTCAAAGTGAGGTGGCTGGAAACTTTCGCTACAGACTAATATATTAAACTCATGTAACCGCGCGCACTCTGTCTGAAGTGAAGGAATCCAGAATCGGTGTAATCAATGGCTTCAATTGTTGAAAAACTTACTAAAACTCGAATTAAGGGTTCCCCGGGGAGGGGGGGGGTTCTATCACTTATGAGAGCAGTGGGGACTGTGCCGTTCCTACTTCTATGACTGTTGCATCATCTACATGATAGCCCCACCATCAACTTCATTCCGATTCATCATATTTAAAGGCAGTGTTCACGATAATCTTCGATTTTGAGATTAATCGCTAAATCGATTGTTTGGCCCCCGAGTAGAACTGAAATGACGAAGAGACCGAGAAATACGCACCAGAAGGGCACGAAATTCTCAAGTATCAGCCCGCCTTTCAAGTATCAATGGAACTGTTCGTTGTGACAATGAAATCTTTTGTGGACCCGTCTTTTGCAATTCTCCATTCTGTGTTGCTCCGTTCTTTCCTTCGGGCCCTAACTAATACTGTTTTGCCCAAAATACTCTTCCATTTTCGATAAGTCCCATTTTTTACAGGTGACAACCACCGTGAACATGTTCATTCAACCGGACAACTAGTCCAGGCCAGAGAATAATGTCACTGAAATAAGACGTTTAAGTGCGTTTCTCGCCGTTCCTTCGTAATTTTGGTAACACTTGGAGGCCAACTCCTTCTTTTATGTGAAAAACTCGGAGACGAAAGTCATCGTGAACACTGCCTTTAATTACGGTCCAACATTACCCAACTCCGCCATATAGGTGGTGCTGAAGAATTCATAGTCTTTGTACGCTCGTTGAAGGTATTCATTCTCGAACGTCACCCGCACTTGACACCTGGACGTGCAGGCGTCAACGAGTATTCTTGAGATATTCATCAATGGCGAACCTATGTAATGGTGAGGCTAGCCGCTATGGCGAGATGAGAGTATTTAACATAGGGAACTGCAGAGAATTTAGGTAAAAACTGTCCTCGTTCCATGCTTCACTATTGACAAATCCGGCCCCATGTCATTAGAACTCTGCTAGAAATCGCGGTTCGGGAGTTTTTTATTCCGCTTCCTGTCGAATTCCGCCTATTTTTTATGTGAGTAGAAAAGGTAAGTGGAAATTTGCAGAAAACAGAAATGGAAATCCCAACCTTCATTCCCACAGACGTGCAATGGGTCAGCTAGAAGCAGATAATCACCACGGTATGTGGCGTAGTGAGTGGGCACATCGTTAGCACACCGTTAACGAGAGGGATAGTCGTTAGACGTGAAAAATCATAGGGACTGGAAGAACCAGAGTGAGCGCAACTGCGGCGCTTTTAGGTGGCGCGCATGTGATCTCCCACGCTTCTGTGTATCATAATCGCCAATGTCTCCCTTTTTTCCTGGCTCTTTCTAGGACCATATAGGCAGCATTCACGATGGATTTCGTCAGGCCAAGTCGTCCGCGATTATGGATGAGGCATCGATGGTTGCGAACGGTGAATAGGTGAGACCTTATTGGAATAAGTAAGGATAAATTAAGTTTGAAACGTTTTGAAAAAAATTGAAACATCCAAGGTGGAAAACAAAGAAAATCACCAAAAGGGGCGTTAGAAAGCTTACCAAATTAAAGGATAGGGTACAAGAATATTTTGTTATTCCAAAAAACAGTTTCTCCTAGAGTAAAATGGCGGAGTTGGAGTCCAACACTCCATTTCCTCCTCAATCCTTCAGTAGTGACGCAGTGCAAATAACAAAAGTGTGGTTCTTGTTTTTTGTGACACGTGCGTGGGGTGGAAGGAAAGAAAACGCTCAGATTACTGCAGCAATGTGACAATAATTTGAAGAGATGCCCTAATACCTTGGACAGAGCTTGTTGACGTGCAATTGGTGATGCGACACCCTCCATGTGGAAGGAATGCTGCAGTTCAATGCTCTACCGCATTGCATCGTCAAGATTTGAGCCCCATCATATTCAGAGCGGGAAACTAGGGAAGAGTTTGAGACTCCAGAGGGCAGACCCATTGGTGAAGGTCCAGAGGAGTACTACGTATATTCCAATAGAGTCCCACGAAGGCGATGCTGGGAGGTAAGAGAGCGTTCATAGCCCCACAACCTTCGAGTATCGCTGAGGTTAGTGCGGGTAAGGGCATTGGTATACATACTTCAGCGACGCCGGTTGCTGGCGACTTTCTGTATACGCTAATATTGTTTCCCAGAATGAAAATGTATGAGAAACACTTTTTGGTGGAACAAATGTCACTATAACGTGTATGAAACACAAAACTGCAATACATAATTGTTCTAGATTAGAAAAAAAAGATCTTGGTATGGCACTCCAATCTTGAGGCTTAGGCTTAGGCTTACACTAAGGACGAAATGAAGCAAATGACCGATGGATAGCGCTATACGGTGCCGTAATCCTATGCAGTTTCTGAGACATCAGCGGCAACAGACGGCAACAGACGCACCATGATGAGCCATTTCTTTGAAAGTGTTAACAATGGGTTACATAAAAAATATTGGGAAAATTGAGCTACAAGAAGAAATGAAATTGATTCTGGAACTTCATAAAGGTGTTTACGTTGCTTCCTCGTCATCGGTAGATTATACTCTGGGGAAATTTAGAGGGCGAGTATTCGCTCAATTTCCTAAGTCTGGGACAGGAAAGTATGTATTGACAAATCGGTAATGGTGTAAAATTTCAATAGCATCAGAAGATTGCATTGAGGCTCTTCTGCAACGGTTGGAAAGTGAAAGAGAAAACGAAAACAAACCAGCAGATATGCAGGCAGACGAACACCGGAAAACTGCAACAAGCACTACAGCTAGAAGCATTTTGTGAGAGAATAGCAGCAGTTGATCTAGGAGCTGTTAGCTTTTTCTTCTTGTGAGGGGTCAGTTGGAGAGGGCGTGCCATGAGGGCAACGAGAACTGGTTCCATAGCCAGGACGGCTCGTTAGCATTCGAATAGGCCTCCGACACTCACCTGGATTCTATGTTTCTCATCAGGAAGGAACTGGAAATGCAACTACGCGAAACTGAACGAAAAATGGAAGTGAATGTAGGAGCCAATTTCACGCTTCATGTGTGTTCTTCTGAATAGGTTATGAGACTTCTATCAGGATAATAGTGAGCCACTGCGCTCTTTGATCGTTTATTGTCCCAACACTGCCTTCTTAGGTTTTTATGTAAAATTAATTCCATCACGTATTCCTCTAAGCTTCACCAACGTTTTGGTTCCACCTCCTGGGGCCGAATTCATGAAGGCGAGGGGTTGGGGTAGGGGTAAAGGCGTCGGCACCTTTGATGAATACCCGCGAGGGCGAGGGGTCTCGTAGCCGAGCAGTGTCTCTTCTGCCCCAGCCTCTTAGTTGGGTTGGACGTGGGCACGACTGGTTAGCTATCTTCCGCTCGCACAGGGTAATCATCAAAAGTTCCGACGCCTTTACCCTTACCCCAACCCCGCGCGTTCATGAATTCGGCCCCTAAAGTCTTAAACTCTTTCCGAATCCGGTTTTTGACGAACTAGCACTGTCCACTGACCGCGGCGTATGGAGGGGTGTAGGAAGGATTTTTCGACTTTGGCTAATGGGAGCGCGGCAAGTGCGCTATAACAATCGGAGAAGCGGCAGTGCTATGTATCATTTGCAATATTCACCAGTGAAGTTCATACACAAGCTTACTCCTTTCATTGCTGGGTACCTCCTGGTGGTGTACCCTCCCCCATATTTTTCTTGTTAAACACTTACCAGCACCTTTCACTAATCTATAGGTTTGGTGTCACCTGCCAGGAGTACCTAAAAGATATAAAAACCTACAGGAATAATAAAAACCAGAAGATTCTGAGAGCTTGCAAAATGTAATTATCCTGGTGGACCCTTACTGCGGAAAAATCAGAGGTGAAGGCGATTGAGAAAACGACAAACCGGTACGTCAATAACATAGCCTTCGACCATATTTTGGAGACTAAGGACCCTGATAGTGATCATGAACCTGACGACTGATTAAGGTCCTCTCTGTAGGTTGATATGTAGCCAGCAAAGGCCATTATCGTGTTTTTAAGATCTCCTCAAACTAATCAGAACAGAAAACCCTCTGCTCCTTCTGGAAGTTAATAATATGTACCTATGTTCGCCCAGTGCTCGAAGCTTAGCAAAAAGGCATCAGAGAAATTCGTCCCGTAATTTTTTTGAAATCAACCATAAAACTTGAATGTAGGAGTTATTAAGGGTGTCGCACACGAATCTATGGTCTCTTGGTCAAAGTTCTGAGATTTACTGTAAGTTGCCGTATGTTTGTAGATAGTTAGAGGGCGTAGCGTACCTGAATATTTCGAAAATCAGCAAATGGATGTCTAATTCCTGCTCACAGCCAGGGAGGGTCATGCTCACGGTGGTCCATGGACTAGCGTGTGGCTGAAGTGGGGAGGTGGTTGATTTCGTGGCGAAAACCGGAAATTCAAGGAGAGGGTCGTTATTTTTTCCAACCCGGCTAAGAATTTTTTCGGGTGTGTAGCAATCCTTCTCCTGATTTCCGAGTTCATTTCTGTGAAGGCTTGATTTGAAAAAGGAACTGGACTCTGCCGTTTTCAGGGTGGCCTCTTTCAGCAAGTTTTTTCAAGTCGTGAAATTTGCAATTAAGAGGAAGAAACGCCGCGCACTCGAACTTTTCTCTACTATGTACTATATATTTACATTTTCAGATTTTTTTCGAATACTCGACTTTTTGAATAATTCGTGATTTCGAACTTATCGAATATTCGACTTTTCGAATGATTCGGGATTTTGAATTTTTCTAATATTCGGCTTTTCGAATAATTCGGGATTTTGAACTTTTCGAATATTCTACATTTCGAATAATTCGGGATTTTGAACTTTTCGAATTATTCGGAGTCGACTTTTTCAGTCGAATGATTTTTCGAATCATTCGATTCGGTCAAAGTATACTATGTACTAGAGAATCGTCTGGAATGTTAATGAAATTAGGGGTTTTCTTTTCGCAAAGACGTATGTAATATTATTTTGTGAGCACAAAAACAGGAGACGCTCTCAGCCGCTCTAAGCCTAAGCGCCAGGTTTTCCACCGTAGTGCTAGTGGGTCGACCGCAACCGCACCATCGCTTTTTAACATTGCGGTAAAGTGTGTACACATTTTCACCGAAAATCAGAAATTACTATTATTCGCTCACGTCGTATGTTTTTAGCACATTGTCATCGGTCCACTTTCTTGAAAGGATATTCTTTCTCATTATTTGGCAGATTAGATGGCGAAACTTCGCTCGTGTATAGCAAGCACATTAGCGCTGTAAAAAAGAGAGCAAGTTTTTATCGGGGACGATCCCTTGGAAATACGGCAGAACATTGAGAACAGGACGTCTTGGAGCGTGAAGAAATTGTACAAACTATTGTTCAGACAAACGTTCGGAAAATCTACAAGAATGAGGGATGCTTTCCATATAAGTCTAGCTGGGTAACCCAAGCACTTTCTCAAACTCGCACTCTAATATTTAGAAGTTGGTTTGCTCAGTTGCTTCCTTTAAAGGCACTGTTCGCGATAAAAATCGCTTTTCTGTTTTTTTTACCTATCTTGAAACCGGTCCCATTCTGATTCCAATGATGCTTCGGGAATCGTACAAGAACTTCTGGGAATGGAGTTATGGTCCCTCAAAAATTGAGCTAGGGAAAATGGTGGACGAGTTGTCCGAGGCTTGTAACTTCCGTCTTTTGCAGCCAGTGTATGCGAGCTGACCTGAGTAAAGAGAGAAGTTGAGAATGAAGGGAAGAACGGGGCTTTTGATCGGAAACAATCACTCTACTCAGGATTTCGAGTGTTCCTTTGTTCACGTCGAGGGGCGGGAAGAGGCGGGACTTGCCCACAATGGCGGGTTTTTCCCACTTTTCTGAGCCGTTTTGCGGATCCTGGGTAGCTTTTCGTCCCGTTTTTTCGACGCTGTTCTGCCTCTGAGAGCCACGAGAAGCGTTTGTCATGAAAAGTTCGAGGACGAAGTTTATCGCGAACAGTGCCTTTAACGTTTTTATGGCACTGGCTTCTAACGAGAGGGCAGCGACGATTTTCCTCAGTTTTTCTCGTTTAACAACTGCTTTGCGAAATTGGCACATTTTGATTTGCTTTTTCAAGACTTGAAAAAGGTGATTCCGGCGGAACTACACGAAAGGAAAGCACTTGCGACTAGGGATTGAGGGCGCGGGAACCTTATTTCTTATCTACCTCTTGAACATTCACATTTAGTTTTCAAAACTTCAACATTCACAGTTAGTTTTCAAAACTTCAAAGTTAAATTTCGAGACTGAGTTTAAACCTAAGGTTCAGAGCTCTGAAAACCGCGGCCTCGGACGGGTTCCGACGTAATCAATGAGTTCATAGAAGTATCGACGCACCAAAGTGGAGTCTGCGTATGTAGTTGATTGGCGCAATTCAGAAGCACTACGCACTTTCGCGTACATCTCAGCTGTCAGCCTAAACCGTGAGCTACTATTTGTAACTTACAGGGCTGCGCTGATGAGGCTCCGGCTTCGGTGTGCTATTCCCAACCACTCCCGCCATCAGGCAGATTCGGAGATTTCGATTTGAAGAATCTGCCTAATGGGGAACTTTATCAGCCTGATAAATCGATGAGACCAGACCAATAGCTGATGGCCTGGTTTGCTATCTTTCAAAATGGGCGCCCGCACGTTGCCGTTCGGCTATCAGCATAGCAATCAGCCTGATTTACAATACCCACGCTGCGTTCTGTAAAACGGGGAGTACTGTACTGATTTACACTACCCACGCTAAGTTTTGTAAAACGGGAAGCATCTGGCAAACTTGGCAAAAAAACGTCCGATGCGTGTAACTTTTTTGGATGAGGACTTTTTTGAATTCTGAAAACGCTATTAAATCCACACATCAAATTGCTACCTAATTATGTAACTTGTGGGCCAAAGCTCCCTAAAATCGCTTTGTTTTTGGAGGAAATAGTTTTTGCAATCGTTTTTCAAAAACGTCGCGCGCAGCGAAGTGCGGCAAAACTTTGAGCAGTATTTGTACAAGTAATAGAAGAGCAATCTGTATGCTTTCTTCATAAATAAGGTGCAGGTGAGAGAATCTCAGGGTTTGTGTTGGTTGGATTTTCTAAATCCTTCACTTGAGGAATACCTAAAAAGTCGGAGTTTTTTTGCGAAAACCACGGACTCTTAAATGAAGGATTTCAAAAATTCAACCAAAATAAACTTTGAGATTCTCTCACTTGTACCTAATTCGTGAAGAAAGTATACAGATTGCTTTTCTATTACTTGTACAAATACTGCTCAAAGTTTCGCCGCACTTCGCTGCGCGCGACGTTTTTGAAAAACGATTGCAAAAACTATTTCTTCCAAAAACAAAGCGATTTTAGGGAGCTTTGGCCCACAAGTTACATAATTAGGCAGCAATACCGTTTTCAGAATTCAAAAAAGTGTTCATCAAAAAAAGTTACATGCATCGGACGTTTTTTTGCCAAGTTTGCCAGATACTCCCCATTTTTACAAAACTTAGCGTGGGTATTGTACCTAGGCTGAAGGGGGGGGGTTTACTACGGGCCCAGACAATGCAGCGTGCGCCATAGACAGTCGGCAAGGATCGCACTGATAAATTTAGTTCGCTATTGAGGGTTGGCGCAAACTCGGTGCACGTAAACTCTGACGCTTCTCTACTGAGCGCTGGATTCCGACTATAACCTGCAGCGCAGGGGTGGGGCTTGGAGAAATACAACTGCTAATAGCGATGTTCGGACAAGAAAGTATTATTAAAAACGATAACTCATTAAAAATGTTCTAGAGCTTATGTTATAACATATATGCACCAAATTTGCTCCAATCGACAATAGCGAGCTACAATACCCACCCTCGAACTCCGCAAAATAGCGAAAAAAACGTTTTCTCTCGTTTTTTTTTGCCCCATCGTTGCAACTTGGACAAATATGGGTTTTCGAAGGTAAGAAAGATAGTGCCGAAATCGCCTCATCAAGATCTACAAACAAGAAGGTGTTTTAATTTCATTGATGGCTTTAACTATACATTAATTATAGGCATGCAGCTCTTTCCAAAATACGTTCTGCCTCGTCGTAAAGAAAGTGCCGGCCGAGCATCCTGACAAGTCAAAACGTGTTTTGGAAAGAGAAACATGCCTATCATAAAGGTAAAGTTCAAGCTATTACTGAAACTTTAACACCGCCTTGTAGATCTCGATGAAGGGATTCTAACAATATCTTTCTTACCTCCGAAAATCAATTTTTGACAGAGTTATGACGAAGGTGACGTTTTTTTCCGCAGTTTTGCGAAGTTCGATGGTGAGTATTGTACAAGTGAAAGTGCATTCTGTGCCTACTGCAGTTACGGCGCGGAGCGGCGTATTCGCTCGCGCTTGTGTAGAACATACTCTAATAAAAGAGTGAGCTCCTAGTGCCGATTAAGTGCAAAATGTCGGTTTGATTCAATTGTCCTAACTACAATACCACCGCTATCCAAGGGAAAAATGGGCGAAATGGGCAAAGTGGGCAACTAAACCGTCTTTCGACCACAACTCCTCAAAGTGCTCCGTTTTCAATTTCGAAAACGCTGAAATGTACAGCATGTCGTGATCCATTCGATAGTGTGATAATATTTTGCGAAATTGGAGAGCAACTTTATTTTTCAAGGCGGAATACATTTTCAATTTGACCATGCTAGAGATCGCGTACGGTTGTTTTTGGTCGAATGGGCTCATTATCTTGTGATAACATTATCAAATTCATAACTAACTTCATATTAAAAAGGCGTTTTCATCGGTGAACTCCAAATTTGTCTCATATAGTTAGATAGATTGTGGCACTGTGAACATTTTGCTCCTTTCGAAATTAAAAACGGAGCACTTTTAGGCGTGTTGGGGTCGAAAGACGCTTTAGTTGCCCATTTGGCCCATTTTTTCCCTTGGATAGCGGCGGTATTGTAGTTCTCCCTAGAATTTCCTCTTATCTTTGTTTTTACCTCATTACCTTATCTTCTTACCTTATTGGGCGTGCCCTGAATCGTTTTGACGTACTGAAAAATCATCCCACGAGGATCCCTTAGCACAACATTTTCACAAGTTCTGCCCTTTAAGAAAGGAAACGCGGGGAAAAAATCCAATTTAGTGAAGATATTTGGGCGTCTTGAAGAATTCAACGCGTAATGAGAAAAGTTCTCCATGGAAATGAAACCAGCTCTCACACAGAAAAGCAATTCCACTGGGAGATATCCTCGCCTGAATTTTGTTTAGGAAAGGTACCGCCAACAAGGGAAGTGTTTTTAGAGGTGAACGCAAATGCAAAAACTATTAGTATTGCTAGTATCCCTTGTGCCTCAATGGTAAAACTAGACCGAGTTCCGCCCTGAACTTCAGGTTCCAAGAAGTTATAAGCGTTTTTCAACTTTGCGAAAAGGTAAGGGTACCCATCAAACAGTTTTCGAGGTGTTTTGAGAGAAATATTCTGGATTTTGCTCAAAATTTGTATATAGGGTTTAATTAGGGTGCTGAAAACGAACTAGGGGTCCAGCTTCCGACGTTTTTAGGTTTAGTGTAGGTTACGATAGGTACAATGTCTTTCAGGAAGCGGAACCTACCTTAACATTTCGAAAATTGACAAATGGACAATAAATTCGTATTCAGCGCCTCGAATATACCCTCTGAGTCAATTCTGGGACTTCGACCGAACTACAGTATACCCACCGTAATCTACAGTGAGCCGTCGAGAATCGATAAACAGACTTCAGATTCGTGTTTAGCATAATGACCCCTTAAGAAACATTCCCAGCCATTTCTATCGTAGCGTTCCGGAAATCGTCAAAAGTCGCGTTTTGCCCTCGAAATTTCCCCCGATTGGAGGCTTTGAACGAATTTAGTCGAAAACTTTGGAAAATCGACAACTAAATCTCAAATTCGTGATAAGCACCCCAAATAACTCCAATGAGAAAGTTTCATGTCAAATCGGAAATTTTTTTTAACGCTTCTGGAATCCCCAAATCGCTGGAAGAAACGATCAACAAACAATTCGTACAAGTCCAAAACGCCATCGCTCTGTACAAAGTTCGAAAATGTGCCTTCAGCCGAACTTTGTCCTGGGGGGAGGGCTATTTTGGGCGCTAAACACGATTATGAGTTCTGTTACCAGATTTTCGAAAAATTACTGTGCGTTTCGGAAAGTACGAAAAGCACAGAAAATCTTGTAACTTCTCACTTTTCGTATCAAGCTTGCAAATTCTTGGAACTTCGGGGCGAGATACCATGGAGACCTTACAGATACTAACAATACAAGTCCTTTTTTCAGATGCGTTTACCGCCATAAACGTAGTGTCCGTCCGTCCGGGAGGGGGGGGACGGACTCCGAAAGGGCGCCGGACGCCGAAAAATGTGCGGGACCCCAACGGCAGTGCGCCGAGCGCCGTAGAAAGTGAGCGGGACCCATGTAGTAGTGCGCCGGACGCCATAGAAAATGTGCGGGACCCATGTTAGAGTGCGCCGGACGCCATAGAAAGTGTGCGTGACCTAATCTAAGAGTGCGCCGAACGCCATAGAAAGTGTGCGGGACCGATGTTAGAGCGCGCCGAACGCCATAGAAAGTAAACGGGACCGATGCAAGAGTGCGCCGGACGCCATAGAAAGTGTGCGGGACCCATGTAAGAGTGCGCCGGACGCCATATGAAGTGTGCGAGACCGATGTAAGAGTGCGCCGGACGCCATAGAAAGAGTGCGGGACCTATCCTAAGAGTGCGCCGAACGCCATAGAAAGTGTGCGGGAACCATGTAAGAGTGCGCCGGACGCCATATGAAGTGTGCGAGACCGATGTAAGAGTGCGCCGGACGCCATAGAAAGAGTGCGGGACCTATTCTAAGAGTGCGCCGAACGCCATAGAAAGTGTGCGAGACCGATGTAATAGTGCGCCGGACGCCGTAGAAAGTGTGCGGGACCCATCTAGGAGTGCTCCGAACGCCATAAAAAGTGTGCGGGATCCATGTAATAGTGCGCCGAACGTTGTATAAAGTGTAGGGGACCCATGTAAGAGTGCGCCGAACGCCGTAGAAAGTGTGCGGGACCCATCTAAGAGCGCGCCGGGCGCCATAGAAAGTTTGCGGGACCCATCTAAGAGTGCGCCGAACGCCATAATAAGTGTGCGGGACCCATGTAATACTGCCCCGAACGCTGTAGAAAGTGTACGGGACCCATGTAAGAGTGCGCCGGACGCCATATGAAGTGTGCGAGACCGATGTAAGAGTGCGCCGGACGCCATAGAACGTGTGCGGGACCCATCTAACAATAAGAGTACGCCGGACGTTCTATAAAGTGTGCGGGACCTATGCAAGAGTGCGCCGGACGCCATAGAAAGTGTGCGGGACCTATTCTAAGAGTGCGCCGAACGCTATAGAAAGTGTGCGACACCGATGTAAGAGTGCGCCGAACGCCATAGAACGTGTACGGGACCGATGTAAGAGTGCGCTGGACGCCATAGAAAGTTTGCGGGACCCATGTAAGAGTGCGCCGGACGCCATATGAGGTGTGCGAGACCGATGTAAGAGAAAGCCGGAAGCCATAGAAAGTATGCGGGACCGAGCAAAGAGTGGGCCGGGCGCCATATGAAGTGTGCGAGACCGATGTAAGAGTGCGCCTCAAGCCATAGAAAGTGTGCGGGACCCATCTAAGAGTGTGCCGGACGTCATATAAAGTGTGCGAGACCCATGTGAGAGTGCGCCGGACGCCATAGAAAGTGTGCGGGACCCATCTAGGAGTGCGCCGGACGTCATATAAAGTGTGCGACACCGATGTAAGAGGGCGCCGAACGGCATATAAAGTGTGCGGGACCAATGCAAGAGTACACCGGACACCATAGAAAGTTTGCGGCACCCATGTAAGAGTGCGCCGGACGCCGTAGAAAGTGTGCGGGACCCATCTAGGAGTGCTCCGAACGCCATAAAGAGTGTGCGGGATCCATGTAATAGTGCGCCGAACGTTGTATAAAGTGTAGGGGACCCATGTAAGAGTGCGCCGAACGCCGTAGAAAGTGTGCGGGACCCATCTAAGAGCGCGCCGGGCGCCATAGAAAGTGTGCGGGACCCATCTAAGAGTGCGCCGAACGCCATAAACAGTGTGCGGGACCCATGTAAGAGTGCGCCGGACGCCATATGAAGTGTGCGAGACCGATGTAAGAGTGCGCCGGACGCCATGGAAAGTGTGCGGGACCCATCTAAGAGTGCGCCGAATGCCATAAAAAGTGTGCGGGACCCTTGTAATAGTGCGCCGGACGTCATGTAAAGTAAGCGGGACCAATGTAAGAGTGCGCCGGACACCATAGTAAGTTTGCTGGAATCATGTAAGAGTGCGCCGGACGCCATATGAAGTGTGCGAGACCGATGTAAGAGTGCGCCGGATGCCATAGAAAGTGTGCGGGACCCATCTAAGAGTGCGCCGAACGCCATAAAAGTGTGCGGGACCCATTTGATAGTGCGCCGGACGCCGTAGAAAGTGTGCGGGACCCATCTAGGAGTGCTCCGAACGCCATAAAAAGTGTGCGGGATCCATGTAATAGTGCGCCGAACGTTGTATAAAGTGTAGGGGACCCATGTAAGAGTGCGCCGAACGCCGTAGAAAGTGTGCGGGACCCATCTAAGAGCGCGCCGGGCGCCATAGAAAGTGTGCGGGACCCATCTAAAAGTGCGCCGAACGCCATAAAAAGTGTGTGGGACCCATGTAATACTGCCCCGAACGCGGTAGAAAGTGTACGGGACCCATGTAAGAGTGCGCCGGACGCCATATGAAGTGTGCGAGACCGATGTAAGAGTGCGCCGGACGCCATAGAACGTGTGCGGGACCCATCTAACAATAAGAGTGCGCCGGACGTTCTATAAAGTGTGCGGGACCTATGCAAGAGTGCGCCGGACGTCATAGAAAGTGTGCGGGACCTATTCTAAGAGTGCGCCGAACGCTATAGAAAGTGTGCGACACCGATGTAAGAGTGCGCCGAACGCCATAGAACGTGTACGGGACCGATGTAAGAGTGCGCTGGACGCCATAGAAAGTTTGCGGGACCCATGTAAGAGTGCGCCGGACGCCATATGAGGTGTGCGAGACCGATGTAAGAGTACGCCGGACGCCATAGAAAATTTGCGGGACCCATCTAAGAGTGCGCCGGACGCCATATGAAGTGTGCGAGACCGATGTAGGAGTACGCCTCAGGCCATAGAAAGTGTGCGGGACCCATCTAAGAGTGTGCCGGACGTCATATAAAGTGTGCGAGACCCATGTGAGAGTGCGCCGGACGCCATAGAAAGTGTGCGGGACCCATCTAGGAGTGCGCCGGACGTCATATAAAGTGTGCCACACCGATGTAAGAGTGCGCCGAACGTCATATAAAGTGTGCGGGACCCATGCAAGAGTACACCGGACACCATAGAAAGTTTGCGGCACCCATGTAAGAGTGCGCCGGACGCCGTAGAAAGTGTGCGGGACCCATCTAGGAGTGCTCCGAACGCCATAAAAAGTGTGCGGGATCCATGTAATAGTGCGCCGAACGTTGTATAAAGTGTAGGGGACCCATGTAAGAGTGCGCCGAACGCCGTAGAAAGTGTGCGGGACCCATCTAAGAGCGCGCCGGGCGCCATAGAAAGTGTGCGGGACCCATCTAAGAGTGCGCCGAACGCCATAAAAAGTGTGCGGGACCCATGTAAGAGTGCGCCGGACGCCATATGAAGTGTGCGAGACCGATGTAAGAGTGCGCCGGACGCCATGGAAAGTGTGCGGGACCCATCTAAGAGTGCGCCGAACGCCATAAAAAGTGTGCGGGACCCTTGTAATAGTGCGCCGGACGTCATGTAAAGTGAGCGGGACCCATGTAAGAGTGCGCCGGACACCATAGTAAGTTTGCTGGAATCATGTAGGAGTGCGCCGGACGCCATATGAAGTGTGCGAGACCGATGTAAGAGTGCGCCGGATGCCATAGAAAGTGTGCGGGACCCATCTAAGAGTGCGCCGAACGCCATAAAAGTGTGCGGGACCCATTTAATAGTGCGCCGGACGCCGTAGAAAGTGTGCGGGACCCATCTAAGAGCGCGCCGGGCGCCATAGAAAGTGTGCGGGACCCATCTAAGAGTGCGCCGAACGCCATAAAAAGTGTGCGGGACCCATGTAAGAGTGCGCCGAACGCCGTAGAAAGTGTGCGGGACCCATCTAAGAGCGCGCCGGGCGCCATAGAAAGTGTGCGGGACCCATCTAAGAGTGCGCCGAACGCCATAAAAAGTGTGCGGGACCCATGTAAGAGTGCGCCGGACGCCATATGAAGTGTGCGAGACCGATGTAAGAGTGCGCCGGACGCCATGGAAAGTGTGCGGGACCCATCTAAGAGTGCGCCGAACGCCATAAAAAGTGTGCGGGACCCTTGTAATAGTGCGCCGGACGTCATGTAAAGTGAGCGGGACCCATGTAAGAGTGCGCCGGACACCATAGTAAGTTTGCTGGAATCATGTAAGAGTGCGCCGGACGCCATATGAAGTGTGCGAGACCGATGTAAGAGTGCGCCGGACGCCATGGAAAGTGTGCGGGACCCATCTAAGAGTGCGCCGAACGCCATAAAAAGTGTGCGGGACCCTTGTAATAGTGCGCCGGACGTCATGTAAAGTGAGCAGGACCCATGAAAGAGTGCCCCGGACACCATAGTAAGTTTGCTGGAATCATGTAAGAGTGCGCCGGACGCCATATGAAGTGTGCGAGACCGATGTAAGAGTGCTCCGGATGCCTCAGAAAGTGTGCGGGACCCATCTAGGAGTGCTCCGAACGCCATAAAAAGTGTGCGGGATCCATGTAATAGTGCGCCGAATGTTGTATAAAGTGTAGGGGACCCATGTAAGAGTGCGCCGAACGCCGTAGAAAGTGTGCGGGACCCATCTAAGAGCGCGCCGGGCGCCATAGAAAGTGTGCGGGACCCATCTAAAAGTGCGCCGAACGCCATAAAAAGTGTGCGGGACCCATGTAATACTGCCCCGAACGCTGTAGAAAGTGTACGGGACCCATGTAAGAGTGCGCCGGACGCCATATGAAGTGTGCGAGACCGATGTAAGAGTGCGCCGAACGCCATAGAACGTGTGCGGGACCCACCTAACAATAAGAGTGCGCCGGACGTTGTATAAAGTGTGCGGGACCTATGCAAGAGTGCGCCGGACGTCATAGAAAGTGTGCGGGACCTATTCTAAGAGTGCGCCGAACGCTATAGAAAGTGTGCGACACCGATGTAAGAGTGCGCCGAACGCCATAGAACGTGTACGGGACCGATGTAAGAGTGCGCTGGACGCCATAGAAAGTTTGCGGGACCCATGTAAGAGTGCGCCGGACGCCATATGAGGTGTGCGAGACCGATGTAAGAGTACGCCGGACGCCATAGAAAATTTGCGGGACCCATCTAAGAGTGCGCCGGACGCCATATGAAGTGTGCGAGACCGATGTAAGAGTGCGCCTCAAGCCATAGAAAGTGTGCGGGACCCATCTAAGAGTGTGCCGGACGTCATATAAAGTGTGCGAGACCCATGTGAGAGTGCGCCGGACGCCATAGAAAGTGTGCGGGACCCATCTAGGAGTGCGCCGGACGTCATATAAAGTGTGCGTACCGATGTAAGAGTGAGCCGAACGTCATATAAAGTGTGCGGGACCCATGCAAGAGTACACCGGACACCATAGAAAGTTTGCGGCACCCATGTAAGAGTGCGCCGGACGCCGTAGAAAGTGTGCGGGACCCATCTAGGAGTGCTCCGAACGCCATAAAAAGTGTGCGGGATCCATGTAATAGTGCGCCGAACGTTGTATAAAGTGTAGGGGACCCGTGTAAGAGTGCGCCGAACGCCGTAGAAAGTGTGCGGGACCCATCTAAGAGCGCGCCGGGCGCCATAGAAAGTGTGCGGGACCCATCTAAGAGTGCGCCGAACGCCATAAAAAGTGTGCGGGACCCATGTAATACTGCCCCGAACGCTGTAGAAAGTGTACGGGACCCATGTAAGAGTGCGCCGAACGCCGTAGAAAGTGTGCGGGACCCATCTAAGAGCGCGCCGGGCGCCATAGAAAGTGTGCGGGACCCATCTAAGAGTGCGCCGAACGCCATAAAAGTGTGCGGGACCGTTTTGATAGTGCGCCGGACGCCGTAGAAGGTGTGCGGCGCCCGTCTAAGAGCGCGCCGGGCGCCATAGAAAGTGTGCGGGACCCATCTAAGAGTGCGCCGAACGCCATAAAAAGTGTGCGGGACCCATGTAAGAGTGCGCCGAACGCCGTAGAAAGTGTGCGGGACCCATCTAAGAGCGCGCCGGGCGCCATTGAAAGTGTGCGGGACCCATCTAAGAGTGCGCCGAACGCCATAAAAAGTGAGCGGGACCCATGTAAGAGTGCGCCGGACACCATAGTAAGTTTGCTGGAATCATGTAAGAGTGCGCCGGACGCCATGGAAAGTGTGCGGGACCCATCTGAGAGTGCGCCGAACGCCATAAAAAAGTGTGCGGGACCCTTGTAATAGTGCGCCGCACGTCATGTAAAGTGAGCGGGACCCATGTAAGAGTGCGCCGGACACCATAGTAAGTTTGCTGGAATCATGTAAGAGTGCGCCGGACGCCATATGAAGTGTGCGAGACCGATGTAAGAGTGCGCCGGACGCCATGGAAAGTGTGCGGGACCCATCTAAGAGTGCGCCGAACGCCATAAAAAGTGTGCGGGACCCTTGTAATAGTGCGCCGGACGTCATGTAAAGTGAGCGGGACCCATGTAAGAGTGCGCCGGACACCATAGTAAGTTTGCTGGAATCATGTAAGAGTGCGCCGGACGCCATATGAAGTGTGCGAGACCGATGTAAGAGTGCGCCGGATGCCATAGAAAGTGTGCGGGACCCATCTAGGAGTGCTCCGAACGCCATAAAAAGTGTGCGGGATCCATGTAATAGTGCGCCGAATGTTGTATAAAGTGTAGGGGACCCATGTAAGAGTGCGCCGAACGCCGTAGAAAGTGTGCGGGACCCATCTAAGAGCGCGCCGGGCGCCATAGAAAGTGTGCGGGACCCATCTAAAAGTGCGCCGAACGCCATAAAAAGTGTGCGGGACCCATGTAATACTGCCCCGAACGCTGTAGAAAGTGTACGGGACCCATGTAAGAGTGCGCCGGACGCCATATGAAGTGTGCGAGACCGATGTAAGAGTGCGCCGAACGCCATAGAACGTGTGCGGGACCCACCTAACAATAAGAGTGCGCCGGACGTTCTATAAAGTGTGCGGGACCTATGCAAGAGTGCGCCGGACGTCATAGAAAGTGTGCGGGACCTATTCTAAGAGTGCGCCGAACGCTATAGAAAGTGTGCGACACCGATGTAAGAGTGCGCCGAACGCCATAGAACGTGTACGGGACCGATGTAAGAGTGCGCTGGACGCCATAGAAAGTTTGCGGGACTCATGTAAGAGTGCGCCGGACGCCATATGAGGTGTGCGAGACCGATGTAAGAAGTACGCCGGACGCCATAGAAAATTTGCGGGACCCATCTAAGAGTGCGCCGGACGCCATATGAAGTGTGTGCGAGACCGATGTAAGAGTGCGCCTCAAGCCATAGAAAGTGTGCGGGACCCATCTAAGAGTGTGCCGGACGTCATATAAAGTGTGCGAGACCCATGTGAGAGTGCGCCGGACGCCATAGAAAGTGTGCGGGACCCATCTAGGAGTGCGCCGGACGTCATATAAAGTGTGCGTACCGATGTAAGAGTGCGCCGAACGTCATATAAAGTGTGCGGGACCCATGCAAGAGTACACCGGACACCATAGAAAGTTTGCGGCACCCATGTAAGAGTGCGCCGGACGCCGTAGAAAGTGTGCGGGACCCATCTAGGAGTGCTCCGAACGCCATAAAAAGTGTGCGGGATCCATGTAATAGTGCGCCGAACGTTGTATAAAGTGTAGGGGACCCGTGTAAGAGTGCGCCGAACGCCGTAGAAAGTGTGCGGGACCCATCTAAGAGTGCGCCGAACGCCATAAAAAGTGTGCGGGACCCATGTAATACTGCCCCGAACGCTGTAGAAAGTGTACGGGACCCATGTAAGAGTGCGCCGGACGCCATATGAAGTGTGCGAGACCGATGTAAGAGTGCGCCGGACGCCATAGAACGTGTGCGGGACCCATCTAACAATAAGAGTACGCCGGACGTTCTCCAAAGTGTGCGGGACCTATGCAAGAGTGCGCCGGACGCCATAGAAAGTGTGCGGGACCTATTCTAAGAGTGCGCCGGACGCCATATGAAGTGTGCGAGACCGATGTAAGAGTGCGCCTCAAGCCATAGAAAGTGTGCGGGACCCATCTAAGAGTGTGCCGGACGTCATATAAAGTGTGCGAGACCCATGTGAGAGTGCGCCGGACGCCATAGAAAGTGTGCGGGACCCATCTAGGAGTGCGCCGGACGTCATATAAAGTGTGCGACACCGATGTAGAGTGCGCCGAACGTCATATAAAGTGTGCGGGACCCATGCAAGAGTACACCGGACACCATAGAAAGTTTGCGGCACCCATGTAAGAGTGCGCTGGACGCCATATGAAGTGTGCGAGACCAATACAAGAGTGCGCCGGACAGTATATGAAGTGTGCGAGACCGATGCAAGAGTGCGCCGGAAGCCATAGAAAGTGTGCGGGACCCATCCAAGAGTGCGCCGAACGTCATATAAAGTGTGCGAGACCCATCTAGGAGTGCGCCGGACGTCATATAAAGTGTGCGATACCGATGTAAGAGTGCGCCGAACGCCATAGAAAGTGTACGGGACCGATGTAAGAGTGCGCCGGACGCCATAGAAAGTGTGCGGGACCCATCTAAGAGTGCGCCGGACGTCATTTGAAGTGTGCGAGACCGATGTAAGAGTGCGCCTCAAGCCATAGAAAGTGTGTGGGACCCATCTAAGAGTGTGCCGGACGTCATATAAAGTGTGCGAGACCCATGTGAGAGTGCGCCGGATGCCATAGAAAGTGTGCGGGACCCATCTAGGAGTGCGCCGGACGTCATATAAAGTGTGCGTACCGATGTAAGAGTGCGCCGAACGTCATATAAAGTGTGCGGGACCCATGCAAGAGTACACCGGACACCATAGAAAGTTTGCGGCACCCATGTAAGAGTGCGCCGGACGCCGTAGAAAGTGTGCGGGACCCATCTAGGAGTGCTCCGAACGCCATAAAAAGTGTGCGGGATCCATGTAATAGTGCGCCGAACGTTGTATAAAGTGTAGGGGACCCGTGTAAGAGTGCGCCGAACTCCGTAGAAAGTGTGCGGGACCCATCTAAGAGCGCGCCGGGCGCCATAGAAAGTGTGCGGGACCCATCTGAGGTGCGCCGAACGCCATAAAAAAGTGTGCGGGACCCATGTAATACTGCCCCGAACGCTGTAGAAAGTGTCCGGGCCCCATGTAAGAGTGCGCCGGACGCCATATGAAGTGTGCGAGACCGATGTAAGAGTGCGCCGGACGCCATAGAACGTGTGCGGGACCCATCTAACAATAAGAGTACGCCGGACGTTCTATAAAGTGTGCGGGACCTATGCAAGAGTGCGCCGGACGCCATAGAAAGTGTGCGGGACCTATTCTAAGAGTGCGCCGGACGCCATATGAAGTGTGCGAGACCGATGTAAGAGTGCGCCTCAAGCCATAGAAAGTGTGCGGGACCCATCTAAGAGTGTGCCGGACGTCATATAAAGTGTGCGAGACCCATGTGAGAGTGCGCCGGACGCCATAGAAAGTGTGCGGGACCCATCTAGGAGTGCGCCGGACGTCATATAAAGTGTGCGACACCGATGTAAGAGTGCGCCGAACGTCATATAAAGTGTGCGGGACCCATGCAAGAGTACACCGGACACCATAGAAAGTTTGCGGCACCCATGTAAGAGTGCGCTGGACGCCATATGAAGTGTGCGAGACCAATACAAGAGTGCGCCGGACAGTATATGAAGTGTGCGAGACCGATGCAAGAGTGCGCCGGAAGCCATAGAAAGTGTGCGGGACCCATCCAAGAGTGCGCCGAACGTCATATAAAGTGTGCGGGACCCATGCAAGAGTACACCGGACACCATAGAAAGTTTGCGGCACCCATGTAAGAGTGCGCTGGACGCCATATGAAGTGTGCGAGACCAATACAAAGAGTGCGCCGGACGGTATATGAAGTGTGCGAGACCGATGCAAGTGCGCCGGAAGCCATAGAAAGTGTGCGGGACCCATCCAAGAGTGCGCCGAACGTCATATAAAGTGTGCGAGACCCATCTAGGAGTGCGCCGGACGTCATATAAAGTGTGCGATACCGATGTAAGAGTGCGCCGAACGCCATAGAGAAGTGTACGGGACCGATGTAAAGAGTGCGCCGGACGCCATAGAAAGTGTGCGGGACCCATCTAAGAGTGCGCCGGACGTCATTTGAAGTGTGCGAGACCGATGTAAGAGTGCGCCTCAAGCCATAGAAAGTGTGTGGGACCCATCTAAGAGTGTGCCGGACGTCATATAAAGTGTGCGAGACCCATGTGAGAGTGCGCCGGATGCCATAGAAAGTGTGCGGGACCCATCTAGGAGTGCGCCGGACGTCATATAAAGTGTGCGTACCGATGTAAGAGTGCGCCGAACGTCATATAAAGTGTGCGGGACCCATGCAAGAGTACACCGGACACCATAGAAAGTTTGCGGCACCCACATGTAAGAGTGCGCCGGACGCCGTGAAAGTGTGCGGGACCCATCTAGGAGTGCTCGAACGCCATAAAAAGTGTGCGGGATCCATGTAATAGTGCGCCGAACGTTGTATAAAGTGTGGGGACCCACGTGTAGAGTGCGCCGAACGCCGTAGAAAGTGTGCGGGACCCATCTAAGAGCGCGCCGGGCGCCATAGAAAGTGTGCGGGACCCATCTAAGGGTGCGCCGAACGCCATAAAAAGTGTGCGGGACCCATGTAATACTGCCCCGAACGCTGTAGAAAGTGTACGGGACCCATGTAAGAGTGCGCCGGACGCCATATGAAGTGTGCGAGACCGATGTAAGAGTGCGCCGGACGCCATAGAACGTGTGCGGGACCCATCTAACAATAAGAGTACGCCGGACGTTCTATAAAGTGTGCGGGACCTATGCAAGAGTGCGCCGGACGCCATAGAAAGTGTGCGGGACCTATTCTAAGAGTGCGCCGGACGCCATATGAAGTGTGCGAGACCGATGTAAGAGTGCGCCTCAAGCCATAGAAAGTGTGCGGGACCCATCTAAGAGTGTGCCGGACGTCATATAAAGTGTGCGAGACCCATGTGAGAGTGCGCCGGACGCCATAGAAAGTGTGCGGGACCCATCTAGGAGTGCGCCGGACGTCATATAAAGTGTGCGACACCGATGTAAGAGTGCGCCGAACGTCATATAAAGTGTGCGGGACCCATGCAAGAGTACACCGGACACCATAGAAAGTTTGCGGCACCCATGTAAGAGTGCGCTGGACGCCATATGAAGTGTGCGAGACCAATACAAGAGTGCGCCGGACAGTATATGAAGTGTGCGAGACCGATGCAAGAGTGCGCCTCAAGCCATAGAAAGTGTGCGGGACCCATCCAAGAGTGCGCCGGACGTCATATAAAGTGTGCGAGACCCATCTAGGAGTGCGCCGGACGTCGTATAAAGTGTGCGACACCGATGTAAGAGTGCGCCGAACGCCATAGAAAGTGTACGGGACCGATGTAAGAGTGCGCCGGACGCCATAGAAATCGTGCGGGACCCATCTAAGAGTGCGCCGGACGTCATATGAAGTGTGCGAGACCGATGTAAGAGTGCGCCTCAAGCCATAGAAAGTGTGTGGGACCCATCTAAGAGTGTGCCGGACGTCATATAAAGTGTGCGAGACCCATGTGAGAGTGCGCCGGACGCCGTAGAAAGTGTGCGGGACCCATCTAGGAGTGCGCCGGACGTCATATAAAGTGTGCGACACCGATGTAAGAGTGCGCCGAACGTCATATAAGGTGTGCGGGACCCATGCAAGAGTACACCGGACACCATAGAAAGTTTGCGGCACCCATGCAAGAGTGCACCGGACGCCATATGAAGTGTGCGAGACCAATACAAGAGTGCGCCGGACAGTATATGAAGTGTGCGAGACCGATGCAAGAGTGCGCCGGAAGCCATAGAAAGTGTGCGGGACCCATCCAAGAGTGCGCCGGACGTCATATAAAGTGTGCGAGACCCATCTAGGAGTGCGCCGGACGTCATACAAAGTGTGCGACACCGATGTAAGAGTGCGCCGAACGCCATAGAAAGTGTACGGGACCGATGTAAGAGTGCGCCGGACGCCATAGAAAGTGTGTGGGACCCATCTAAGAGTGCGCCGGACGTCATATGAAGTGTGCGAGACCGATGCAAGAGTGCGCCTCAAGCCATAGAAAGTGTGCGGGACCCATCCAAGAGTGCGCCGGACGTCATATAAAGTGTGCGAGACCCATGTGACAGCGCGCCGGACGCCATAGAAAGTGTGCGGGACCCATCTAGGAGTGCGCCGGACGTCATATAAAGTGTGCGACACCGATGTAAGAGTGCGCCGAACGCCATAGAAAGTGTACGGGACCGATGTAAGAGTGCGCCGGACGCCATAGAAAGTTTGCGGGACCCATCTAAGAGTGCGCCGGACGTCATATAAAGTGTGCGAGACCGATGTAAGAGTGCGCCGGACGCCATAGAAAGTTTGCGGGACCCATCTAAGAGTGCGCCGGACGTCATATAAAGTGTGCGACACCGATTTAAGAGTGCGCCGAACGCCATAGAAAGTGTACGGGACCGATGTAAAAGTGCGCCGGACGCCATAGAAAGTGTGCGGGACCCATCTAACAATAAGAGTGCACCGAACGCCGTAGAAAGTGTGCGGGACCCATCTAGGAGTGCTCCGAACGCCATAAAAAGTGTGCGGGATCCATGTAATAGTGCGCCGAACGCTGTATAAAGTATAGGGGACCCATGTAAGAGTGTGCCGAACGCCGTAGAAAGTGAAAGGGGCCCATTCAAGAGTACGCTGGACGCCATAGAAAGTTTGCGGGACCCATGTAAGAGTGCGCCGAAAGCCATATGAAGTGTGCGAGACCGATGTAAGAGTGCGCCGGACGCCATTGAAAGTGTACGGGACCCATGCAAGAGTACGCCGGACACCATAGAAAGTTTGCGGGACCCATGTTATAGTGCGCCGGACGTCATATAAAGTGTGCGAGACCAATGTAAGAGTGCGCTGGACGCCATCGAAAGTGTACGGGACCCATGTAAGAGTGCGCCGGACGCTATATGAAGTGTGCGAAACCGATGTAAGAGTGCGCCGGACGCCATTGAAAGTGTACGGGACCCATGCAGGAGTACACCGGACACCATAAAAAGTGTGCGGGATCCATGTAATAGTGCGCCGAACGCTGTATAAAGTGTAGGGGACTCATGTAAGAGTGCGCCGAACGCCGTAGAAAGTGAAAGGGGCCCATTCAAGAGTACGCTGGACGTCATAGAAAGTTTGCGGGACCCATGTAAGAGTGCGCCGAAAGCCATATGAAGTGTGCGAGACCGATGTAAGAGTGCGCCGGACGCTATTGAAAGTGTGCAGGATCCATGTAATAGTGCGCCGAACGCTGTATAAAGTGTAGGGGACCCATGTAAGAGTGCGCCGAACGCCGTAGAAAGTGGAAGGGACCCGTGCAAGAGTACGCCGGACACAATAGAAAGTTTGCAGGACCCAGGTAAGAGTGCGCCGGACGCCATATGAAGTGTGCGAGACCGGTGTAAGAGTGCGCCGGACGCCATGGAAAGTGTGCGGGACCCATCTAAGAGTGCGCCGAACGCCATAAAAAGTGTGCGGGACCCTTGTAATAGGGCGCCGGACGTCATATGAAGTGTGCGAGACCGATGCAAGAGTGCTCCTCAAGCCATAGAAAGTGTGCGAGACCCATCTAAGAGTGTGCCGGACGTCATATAAAGTGTGCGAGACCCATGTGAGAGTGCGCCGGACGCCGTAGAAAGTGTGCGGGACCCATCTAGGAGTGCGCCGGACGTCATATAAAGTGTGCGACACCGATTTAAGAGTGCGCCGAACGCCATAGAAAGTGTACGGGACCGATGTAAAAGTGCGCCGGACGCCATAGAAAGTGTGCGGGACCCATCTAACAATAAGAGTGCACCGAACGCCGTAGAAAGTGTGCGGGACCCATCTAGGAGTGCTCCGAACGCCATAAAAAGTGTGCGGGATCCATGTAATAGTGCGCCGAACGCTGTATAAAGTATAGGGGACCCATGTAAGAGTGCGCCGAACGCCGTAGAAAGTGAAAGGGGGCCCATTCAAGAGTACGCTGGACGCCATAGAAAGTTTGCGGGACCCATGTAGAGTGCGCCGAAAGCCATATGAAGTGTGCGAGACCGATGTAAGAGTGCGCCGGACGCCATTGAAAGTGTACGGGACCCATGCAAGAGTACGCCGGACACCATAGAAAGTTTTCGGGACCCATGTTATAGTGCGCCGGACGTCATATAAAGTGTGCGAGACCAATGTAAGAGTGCGCTGGACGCCATCGAAAGTGTACGGGACCCATGCAAGAGTACGCCGGGCACCATAGAAAGTTTGCGGGACTCATGTAAGAGTGCGCCGAACGCCGTAGAAAGTGGAAGGGGCCCATGCAAGAGTACGCCGGACGCCATAGAAAGTTTGCGGGACCCATGTAAGAGTGCGCCGGACGCCATATGAAGTGTGCGAGACCGATGTAAGAGTGCGCCGGACGCCATTGAAAGTGTACGGGACCCATGCAGGAGTACACCGGACACCATAAAAAGTGTGCGGGATCCATGTAATAGTGCGCCGAACGCTGTATAAAGTGTAGGGGACCCATGTAAGAGTGCGCCGAACGCCGTAGAAAGTGGAAGGGGCCCATGCAAGAGTACGTCGGACGCCATAGAAAGTTTGCGGGACCCATGTAAGAGTGCGCCGGACGCCATATGAAGTGTGCGAGACCGATGTAAGAGTGCGCCGGACGCTATTGAAAGTGTACGGGACCCATGCAGGAGTACACCGGACACCATAAAAAGTGTGCGGGATCCATGTAATAGTGCGCCGAACGCTGTATAAAGTGTAGGGGACCCATGTAAGAGTGCGCCGAACGCCGTAGAAAGTGGAAGGGGCCCATGCAAGAGTACGTCGGACGCCATAGAAAGTTTGCGGGACCCATGTAAGAGTGCGCCGGACGCCATATGAAGTGTGCGAGACCGATGTAAGAGTGCGCCGGACGCCATAGAAAGTGTGTGGGACCCATCTAAGAGTGTGCCGGACGTCATATAAAGTGTGCGAGACCCATGTGAGAGTGCGCCGGACGCCGTAGAAAGTGTGCGGGACCCATCTAGGAGTGCGCCGGACGTCATATAAAGTGTGCGACACCGATGTAAGAGTGCGCCGAACGTCATATAAGGTGTGCGGGACCCATGCAAGAGTACACCGGACACCATAGAAAGTTTGCGGCACCCATGCAAGAGTGCACCGGACGCCATATGAAGTGTGCGAGACCCATCCAAGAGTGCGCCGGACGTCATATAAAGTGTGCGAGACCGGTGTAAGAGTGCGCCGGACGCCATGGAAAGTGTGCGGGACCCATCTAAGAGTGCGCCGAACGCCATAAAAAGTGTGCGGGACCCTTGTAATAGGGCGCCGGACGTCATATGAAGTGTGCGAGACCGATGCAAGAGTGCTCCTCAAGCCATAGAAAGTGTGCGAGACCCATCTAAGAGTGTGCCGGACGTCATATAAAGTGTGCGAGACCCATGTGAGAGTGCGCCGGACGCCGTAGAAAGTGTGCGGGACCCATCTAGGAGTGCGCCGGACGTCATATAAAGTGTGCGACACCGATTTAAGAGTGCGCCGAACGCCATAGAAAGTGTACGGGACCGATGTAAGAGTGCGCCGGACGCCATAGAAAGTGTGCGGGACCCATCTAACAATAAGGGTGCACCGAACGCCGTAGAAAGTGTGCGGGACCCATCTAGGAGTGCTCCGAACGCCATAAAAAGTGTGCGGGATCCATGTAATAGTGCGCCGAACGCTGTATAAAGTATAGGGGACCCATGTAAGAGTGCGCCGAACGCCGTAGAAAGTGAAAGGGGCCCATTCAAGAGTACGCTGGACGCCATAGAAAGTTTGCGGGACCCATGTAAGAGTGCGCCGAAAGCCATATGAAGTGTGCGAGACCGATGTAAGAATGCGCCGGACGCCATTGAAAGTGTACGGGACCCATGCAAGAGTACGCCGGACACCATAGAAAGTTTGCGGGACCCATGTTATAGTGCGCCGGACGTCATATAAAGTGTGCGAGACCAATGTAAGAGTGCGCTGGACGCCATCGAAAGTGTACGGGACCCATGCAAGAGTACGCCGGACACCATAGAAAGTTTGCGGGACCCATGTAAGAGTGCGCCGAACGCCGTAGAAAGTGGAAGGGGCTCATGCAAGAGTACGCCGGACGCCATAGAAAGTTTGCGGGACCCATGTAAGAGTGCGCCGGACGCCATATGAAGTGTGCGAGACCGATGTAAGAGTGCGCCGGACGCCATTGAAAGTGTACGGGACCCATGCAGGAGTACACCGGACACCATAAAAAGTGTGCGGGATCCATGTAATAGTGCGCCGAACGCTGTATAAAGTGTAGGGGACCCATGTAAGAGTGCGCCGAACGCCGTAGAAAGTGGAAGGGGCCCATGCAAGAGTACGTCGGACGCCATAGAAAGTTTGCGGGACCCATGTAAGAGTGCGCCGGACGCCATATGAAGTGTGCGAGACCGATGTAAGAGTGCGCCGGACGCCATTGAAAGTGTACGGGACCCATGCAGGAGTACACCGGACACCATAAAAAGTGTGCGGGATCCATGTAATAGTGCGCCGAACGCTGTATAAAGTGTAGGGGACCCATGTAAGAGTGCGCCGAACGCCGTAGAAAGTGGAAGGGGCCCATGCAAGAGTACGTCGGACGCCATAGAAAGTTTGCGGGACCCATGTAAGAGTGCGCCGGACGCCATATGAAGTGTGCGAGACCGATGTAAGAGTGCGCCGGACGCCATAGAAAGTGTGTGGGACCCATGCAGGAGTACACCGGACACCATATAAAGTGTGCGGGATCCATGTAATAGTGCGCCGAACGCTGTATGAAAGTGTAGGGGACCGATGTAAGAGTGCGCCGAACGCCATAGAAAGTGAAAGTTTGCGGGACCCATCTAAGAGTGCGCCGGACGCCATATAAAGTGTGCGAGACCGATGTAAGAGTGCGCCGGACGCCATTGAAAGTGTACGGGACCCATGCAGGAGTACACCGGACACCATATAAAGTGTGCGGGATCACACATGTAATAGTGCGCCGAACGCTGTGAAAGTGGAAGGGCCCATGCAAGAGTACGTCGGACGCCATAGAAAGTTTGCGGGACCCATGTAAAGAGTGCGCCGGACGCCATATGAAGTGTGCGAGACCGATGTAAGAGTGCGCCGGACGCTATTGAAAGTGTGCAGGACCCATGCGGGAGTACACCGGACACCATAAAAAGTGTGCGGGATCCATGTAATAGTGCGCCGAACGCTGTATAAAGTGTAGGGGACCCATGTAGCAAGTGCGCCGAACGCCGTAGAAAGTTGAAGGGGCCCATGCAAGAGTACGTCGGACGCCATAGAAAGTTTGCGGGACCCATGTAAGAGTGCGCCGGACGCCATATGAAGTGTGCGAGACCGATGTAAGAGTGCGCCGGACGCCATAGAAAGTGTGTGGGACCCATCTAAGAGTGTGCCGGACGTCATATAAAGTGTGCGAGACCCATGTGAGAGTGCGCCGGACGCCGTAGAAAGTGTGCGGGACCCATCTAGGAGTGCGCCGGACGTCATATAAAGTGTGCGACACCGATGTAAGAGTGCGCCGAACGTCATATAAGGTGTGCGGGACCCATGCAAGAGTACACCGGACACCATAGAAAGTTTGCGGCACCCATGCAAGAGTGCACCGGACGCCATATGAAGTGTGCGAGACCCATCCAAGAGTGCGCCGGACGTCATATAAAGTGTGCGGGACCCATCCAAGAGTGCGCCGGACGTCATATAAAGTGTGCGAGACCCATCTAGGAGTGCGCCGGACGTCATACAAAGTGTGCGACACCGATGTAAGAGTGCGCCGAACGCCATAGAAAGTGTACGGGACCGATGTAAGAGTGCGCCGGACGCCATAGAAAGTGTGTGGGACCCATCTAAGAGTGCGCCGGACGTCATATGAAGTGTGCGAGACCGATGCAAGAGTGCGCCTCAAGCCATAGAAAGTGTGCGGGACCCATCCAAGAGTGCGCCGGACGTCATATAAAGTGTGCGAGACCCATGTGACAGCGCGCCGGACGCCATAGAAAGTGTGCGGGACCCATCTAGGAGTGCGCCGGACGTCATATAAAGTGTGCGACACCGATGTAAGAGTGCGCCGAACGCCATAGAAAGTGTACGGGACCGATTTAAGAGTGCGCCGGACGCCATAGAAAGTTTGCGGGACCCATCTAAGAGTGCGCCGGACGTCATATAAAGTGTGCGAGACCCATGTGAGAGTGCGCCGGACGCCGTAGAAAGTGTGCGGGACCCATCTAGGAGTGCGCCGGACGCCATATAAAGTGTGCGACACCGATTTAAGAGTGCGCCGAACGCCATAGAAAGTGTACGGGACCGATGTAAAAGTGCGCCGGACGCCATAGAAAGTGTGCGGGACCCATCTAACAATAAGAGTGCACCGAACGCCGTAGAAAGTGTGCGGGACCCATCTAGGAGTGCTCCGAACGCCATAAAAAGTGTGCGGGATCCATGTAATAGTGCGCCGAACGCTGTATAAAGTATAGGGGACCCATGTAAGAGTGTGCCGAACGCCGTAGAAAGTGAAAGGGACCCATGCAGGAGTACACCGGACACCATAAAAAGTGTGCGGGATCCATGTAATAGTGCGCCGGACGCCATAAAAAGTGTGCGACACCGATGTAGAGTGCGCCGAACGCCATAGAAAGTGTGCAGGACCCATGCAAGAGTGCGCCGGACGCCATATAAAGTGTGCGGGACCCATGTAAGAGTGCGCCGGACGTCATGTAAAGTGTGCGAGACCGATGTAGAGTGCGCCGGACGCCATAGAAAGTGTGCAGGACCCATGTAAGAGTGCGCCGGACGCCATATGAAGTGTGCGAGACCGATGTAAGAGTGCGCCGGACGCCATAGAAAGTGTGCGGGACCCATCTAGGGAGTGCGCCGGACACCATAAAAGTGTGCGGGACCGATGTAATAGTGCGCCGAACGCTGTATAAAGTGTATGGGACCCATGTAAGAGTGCGCCGAACGCCGTAGAAAGTGGAAGGGGCCATGCATGCAAAGAGGTACGTCGGTCGCCAAAGAAAGT